>JAUEJL010061973.1:0-18257 GCA_032274825.1 Drosophyllum lusitanicum | reverse complement strand
TTGACCGTTGATAAATGGTAAACAACAAAAAGTTAAGGTAATATATAATAATGTATTATAACACTAATTCTAATGGGTTGTTGTACTATAACAAATATAAATTAAAATCATTAAAAATAAATAAATAAATAATAATAATAATAATAATAATAATAATAATAATAAAATATAATTCTAAGTACTAGAATAAAAATACTAAATATATATACATGTACACACACATACATAAATGTATATAGTAAATTATTAAAAAATGTTAAATGACTAAATGCGAAACTATTTGAAAACCATAGGGACTGAGTTTGTAATGTTATAAAAGGGCAAAATGGTCATTTTGAAATTTATAACACTGGCGCTGTTAGTTTAAATGGCTAAAGGACCAGTTTAGTAACAAAAAAGCAACCATAGAGACATGTAGTGTAATTTTTTATCTTAAAGAATCAAACCAGTAACTTTTGACAAACCACATGGACCATTTCAGTAATTTACTCATTAAATTATTTAAGAAAAATGTTAAAGGACTGAATGCGAAATTATTTGAAAACCATAGAGACTTAGCTTGTAATGTTACAAAAGGGCAAAATGGTCATTTTGAAATATTTGACACCAAGACCGTTACTTTTAATGGTTAAAGGACTATATATGAAACAACTTTGCTACAGTAAGGACCAATCAAGTACTTTTGTAACATAAATGACTGAATCAGTAGAAAAGTGTAAACCACAGAAACCAAATCAGTTATTAACTCTTTATTCAATTGTAAGTATTGATAATGCAAAATGACTTTGCTAGTTACGATATGAAAATTTAAAATTTGAATAGATTTGCGTCTGGATCAAATAACACATTAAAATCTCAGGACTTATAAATTTTCTGCTTTATTTATATATGAATGAATAATAGTTTTTATATTTTGTTTACCATAAAATATCGCAGTAACGTGCGAGTAGTAAAGCAACTCGTTAGGTACAAATAGTATTTAAAACAATCAAATTGTATTTGGCATGACAAAATATTAGGCAAAAACCTTTTTTAGTGTCAAATACTCGTTAGGTACGAGAAAATATTGGTATCAAATGCTCATTTGGCATGGATAGTTATTAGTTTTAAATGGCATTTGGCACATACAATTATTAGTGCTAAATGCCATTTGAAACGTGCTTTGAAAACATATCAAATACGAATTTGACACATGTTACAAAACTGTACAAAATAGAAATTTGGTACTGTTTTCTTCAAACCATGCAAATACTCATCAAATGACACTAAAATGAAAACTTGTGTCAAATATTATTTGGCACGAATAATGTTCAATATAGTTCATAATTAAATTAAATTTTAAAAATTTGGACGATGTGACATTTTCGTAAATTTTTATAATTCACATGTGATGCTTTTACAAATCACATGTGATTGTATACTGAATCACTTGTGATTGAATATTAGAATTTTATGACTATGTTTTTTAAATGGACTTTATTAAACACAACTGAATTTGGCACGGAACATAAATTTTATTTTAAGGTAAATTATACAAAAATGAAAAATCGTGCCAAATACTTTAGCTATCAATTTTATTTTTATGTGATGAAAGTATATGTTAGAAAAGGTGAGATTTCAAAATAAAAGAAAAATAACAATAATGATTAACTGCTAAATTAAATTCCAGGTACATTAAAATAACAAAATAGATGTGGCCTTAAAGAATTTTAACAAAAAAGAAAGCAGGAAAATGCTATTGGGTGGACATGTAATTAAGTAATTCAATGCTACAAATAATAATAAAATACAATGCCATAAGATAGGTGACATAAGATAGGATTGGTACATGCCATTTTATACTTAAGTGTAAAAACCATGAAAATATTGAAAATGACATTTTATTTTATGAAAATACAATGAATATATTAATTTAGTTATTATTGTATATAATAAATTTTTTATTTTAAAAATAATACAATTTAAATAAAAGAATTATGAAAATACAATGAATATATTAATTTAGTTCATTGTATACAATGTAACTAAAACCTAGATATAAAAAAAGTTATTTGCATACAATAAAAAAAGTTATTTGCATACAATGAAAAAATTATAAAAGCTGATTGTATTAATTTTTAAAAAAAAGTTGTATACAATCATCCCTCTTTATCTCCTCAAATGACAAATTAGTTTTTTTCCTCAAAAATGTCATATTTTAGTTTGTTAACATTTAAGTATCTTAATAAAAACATATATTTATATCTACATATTTTTGTTGTTATTTATGTAAACACGTATATCAAGTAGATGAAATTAAAAAAACATGTATTGATGTATGTATGAATTTCTGGTTTCTAATAGATTTATCTTTTTTAAGAGATTTTATATCTCAATGTTTTACAATTATTTTACTATATATGTTAGCAATATTTAACACCATAAACTTCTAAAATTTACTTTAACCATCCTTATATTTATACAAAAGATGTTAAGCGAATTTTTTTTATTATACATTTAACACATGTCACTTACTCGTGCATTTAACATATATTATTTCGTATTATGATTTTAATATTTATACTTACCATTTGCACTATGATTTATTTAATAATAACTATTAGTTTTTATCATATTGTAATTGAAATGTCATTTTTAATATTGTTTATTATCTGTTTTTTTCATTACTTTTATAACAAAACCAACAGGAAATGTCATTTGTGACACTATTTTCACATTCATATTTTAAGTAAGAAGTATGTTTGTCATTTCAAGAATTATTTATTTACATATTTGTAAGTGTAACAACACATACCATAATTGTTAATAGTAGAGTATACATTAAGTAACACTTGATGTATTTTTCTATAATACAAAAAAAATCAATGAAAAATATGTTTAACATATTGTATGAACTATAAAGTAAATTTTTACACCGCCATGCAACACATCAATTTAAAAATAGTAAAATACATATTTAAATGATCTTTGAGATTATTTTAACATATAGCATGTTACTAAAAGTTGAATATTTAAATGACATCATCCCTAAATTAAATAGAAGAAAATATGTATAGCTAGAAACACCTATAATAAATGCTTTCATATTTATTTTTAGTAAGCTAGTTTTTTTCAGCTATCCAACTTATAAGCTTATGACTTATAATAAGAAAATAAGTCGGGTTTATGAAAAATCTATAGAATTTTTTTTATAAAAAAATAGATCTTTAATAAGCTAAAACAAATTTATATTTTATTTTCAAATTTAAATACTAAAATCAGAAAAAAAGAAATTGTAAAATTGGTTAATATTTCTTACAAAATTTTGGCCTTTATATAATGTGTGCCCACCGAGTCTTCCCCTTCTCCTGTCTCCCTCCCCCTCGCGCTCCCCTCCATCTACGATTCAATTCATACATAAACCAACCAACCCACATAAATAAACTAAAGATGGATTAATAAATTAATGCAGCGAGGGATTTCAAATTATTATATAATTTTATTTATTTTTTTATCTTTTTAATTTTCTTTTGTTAGATTATAGGATTTCCAAGCAGATTTGGCTCAACAAGATGGTGATCATATCGCAGGAAATGATAAAGCAATTCCAGAATTTGATGGAATCGAGTCGGTGATTCTATCTAAAAAACCCTAATTTTTCTTCACATCTTTATCTGTTTGATATCTTCCTTTTTTTTTTTGTTAATTTGATCTACAGCTCTGCTGACATTCTCATTTTGATTTTCATTTTTTCCAAATTCGTTGTTTCAGTTGACGAGCCACTCAAGAATACATTTGAGGTTTATGTTTCTCTAATTCTCTTCTCTGTGTTTGTTTATATCATTGCGTTTGTGCTGGATCTGCTAGGACCAGTTCATGATTTATATCTTAAAATCATTCGATCCTGTTTGCTTTGTTTTAATCGTCTTGTGCTTATCTGAAACCACTTTATTTGAATCAGAAGTCAACATTTGTGTAGTTTTTGTCAAAATTGTAATCCAAATTAGCTTCCAAGTTCAAACCTTTTTGATTTCTGGTTATGGTGGATAATATTTTTTTTCCTGTATTAATTTAATATTGTTATAAAAATTATGTGTTTGTTTTATTGGTCAGTAGGATTGGGTATGGCAGATCAATATAGCATTTATATGTTCTTTTGTGTTGTGTTAGTTTAGATATTCATCTCTCCATATCAACTATGGTTCTAGAACTGAACTTCAATCAAAGGTGGATAATCTTTAAAGCTAGTAATTGAATTGGTACTAGAAATCTTGTTGGTGTACACAAAGCATATGCTGTGGATGTCCATGATCCTTTGAAATCGATTATGGATTACGATCCTTATTAGAATACAGATAGATATCTAGTTGAGTGATATGCTTGCATACAAGGCGCGAATTGAAATTGGCTTCTGATTCACAGAATTTGCATCAAGGATATCCAATTGATGCTCTCGTCCGGTTTTTAAAAGCAAGAGATGGAAATGTCCCCAAGGCCCATAAAATGGTCAGCTCAAATTCCTTCCTTGAAGTTTATTTGTTATTTTCTTAGATTTCTAATTATAAATGCTCTCTTTTCAGCTTGTTGATTGCTTAGATTGGAGGATCCAAAATGAGATTGATAATATATTGACGGTGAGTTTGTATTATCATTATGTAAAGCTTCATCAAGCATCATCTTTTATGCACAGTTTTATCATGTTTGTTCACCGTTTGCAGCTTCTCTTGCCTCATTTTTGGTAAACACAAATACGAACTCTTAAACGTGGGATCATGTGGTCATTGTAATTTTTCATGGTTATCATGACTGGAATCTCGTAAATTCATGAAAAATAGTGAATATGGCATATTTTTGACGTGATAATGTGTAATTTTGTTCCAGCATATGAGACCACTTCTTGGTGCTGTCACTTAACTTATTGTTAAATCTTTGTATATTATGCAGAAACCAATTGTTCCTGCTGACTTTTATAGAGGAGTTCGTGATTCACAGCTTATAGGAATGTCAGGTTACACAAAAGAGGTATTTTTTTTCATAAAAGTAGCTAATTGCATAAGTTTCAAATTATGGCTTATATAGTTTTATGCATTTTTTCTTGTAGAAACTAATAATCATGTATAAAATAATAAAATACCTTAAATTACTAGGAATGCTATTTAAGAGAGCCGTCTAAAGACGCCAATGAGATCTTTGCTGATTTTTCTTTGGTTTCGTGTTGAAGGGGAAACCTGTTATTGCTGTTGGGGTAGGGCTCAGCACATATGATAAAGCATCTGTAAGAGATCATTAGTTTCTATTTTTACTTATACATATATACTATTTTACTGTAGTAATTAGATTAACTAGTTTCTGAATTCATGGCTTGATTTATAAGTCGGTTTAAACAACTGTATTCAGTTATGGTGTAAAAATTTCCACTAAATTTCTCTTTCATGTTAGATTCATTACTATGTTCAATCACACATCCAGATAAATGAATACAGGGACCGGATAATATTGGTATGTTTTTATTTTGACTAGTTCTGTTAAGAAAGTATCTTATTGTAAATTTCTGAATGGGCTGATTTTCCTTCTTTATTTTTCTTTTCTAGCCATCTGCGTCAAAAAAATTTGAGCGGCATATTAGCACATGTGTCAAGGTTCTGGATATGACGGGGCTTAAAATTTCACAACTCAGTCAGCTTAAGGTACATTAAAAATCACTTAGTTTTGTTTCTATCCGATTGATTCTCATAGCTGGTTTATTGTTTGGTTAACGTATCATCAGCTTTGAACTGACAAAAACACACTCAAACTTAATGATGCATACCCATGACCATTTACATCCTCAATCATCAAAATATCTGGGCATTTTTGCCAATTTAATAGGTTCATACTTCATACAACTTCTTTTACTAGACAAGAAGTTCTCAGTGAAGTGTTTAGTTTTTCTTTCAAAACACATGTTAGATTTTTAGAACACCCTTTAATAGTGATAATATATATTCGTTTTTCAATCAATATCATCAACATTTTTGCAACCATCACGGTGAAGTTATATATAATCTTGAATGAACTCTGAACATGGAAACTTTTCCATTTCGCTGGACATAGTTGTCAAAATTTTGGAACCAATTTATTCTTATCTACTGATTTGTTGCAGCTGTTGACGGTTATATCTAGCATTGATGACTTAAACTACCCAGAAAAGACAGACACCTACTACATTGTCAATGCTCCATACATATTTTCAGCATGCTGGAAGGTTCATCATATTTTCAAATCATTATTTAAAGACGACATTTTGTCATCATTCACCTCAAAATCTGAATTCTTGTAGGTTGTGAGGCCTCTTCTGCAAGAAAGAACAAGGAAAAAAGTTCAGGTGCTTTCAGGTTGTGGAAAAGATGAACTATTGAAGGTAAAACTCACTATTAGAGGTGGAGATTTCGACCCATCTCATTATCATCATCATCATTTTGACAAACAGTTTTTCGGGTCAGCTTGACCTGATCCATCTGTTTTGCCTCTCTACTTATGAATCACAGTATTTCCTATTTTTACGGAAGTCCGGATCATGGAAACTTAACATTTTTTACTTAAAATGGCAGATAATGGATTACGATTCTCTGCCCCACTTTTGTAGAAGAGAAGGGAGTGGATCTGGATCATCACGACACTCTAGAACCAGCACCGTTGATGATAATTGCTTCTCATTGGACCATGGATTCCACCAGGAGCTCTATAACTACATTAACCAGCAAGCTGAGGCCATGCAGAACCCAAAAGCCCCCATCAGCCACAAATCATTTCATGTGGCGTTCCCCGAACCCGATCCTGATGATTGTAAGATTGCACAAACTATAGAATCTGAATTCCAAAAGTTCAGTGAGCAAAACAGCGTTTCTGATAAACTAGACGATCTTACGGTTAATGAAGATAAAGAAAGGAAATGAAAGCTACCAGATACTCCCGCAGAGCTATGGCGGTACACCGCCCTATGCCGACAATTTATCACTGATGATTATAGTTAAGCCCTTTTTGTGGCATTTAAGGATTACACAGACAGTGATGTTAACTTAATGTTGTAACTTTAATAACTTGGCTTAATCAGGGTAAGCCTTGTGGTTTTCCTCTCTTGTCTCTCCCTTGAAGTTTAAGAGGTTAGTATTTTTGACATTAGAAGTCAAAATGTATTTGTTACTAAATTTTTTGGACTAATGTGATAGAGGGAGAAGAAAAGAATTTATTACAATAAGTCTAGAGCATATGTAGAATGTGTTAATATTGTATTCGATTTCTAATTATCAAACACATGGTTCTTAAAAGCTCGCATTGGCTTCGTCATGGCTCCGCCAAGACTTTAGGCTTTACCATGCCATCACGACATGGTCCAAGGCTTGAGCGTAAGATAAAGTTGGTACAATTCTCTGTTGAATGTTCTGATATACCAAACAAGAGAAATAATTCTCTGTTACAATTCTGTGCTAAAATCTATATGCTACCAAACAGAAGAATCAATTCTCATTCTCTGAACTAATTCCCTTTCTCTGCTATCATTTCTTTGCAATTCCATTCTCTGTATTAAACGCACCCTAAGGTCCAGCTTGGTATGTCTTTACATGTTATAATCCATGTTTTTTTGGTATGTTAGAGATATTGAGTCATATGAGCCGAATATATATAGTTATTCAGTTATGAGGATGGTTGAATAAACTGGAAACAAATAAAAAGATTGATAAACTACGTTATAAACTTATAATTATGTGTTTCTTATATTTGTTTGTATAATTTTATATACATAATTATAATTTATATACAAAATTACCACTTTAAGTCGCGCCTTGTGAAATGCCATGACCTCGCCATAGCTTCCAAGGCTTGAGGTTTGACCTTGCCGCCACGTTAGGCCTTTAAAACCTTGAACACATGAAATGCACATAAACAAGGAGCTTTTGTTATGAGGAAGCAATATCTTTTAGAAAGACATACACTTGGTGTAAAAAAGAACATCTTTTATAAGGATCATATTTGGTGCTAGAAACGAATATGAATGGTTGGTATGTTTTGTTTAATGTTGTGGGTTTTGTTCGATGAGTTCATCTTGTGGAGTTGTGGTGACGGTCGTCGGTCTGGAGTTCGGAGGTTAGTGTTGACAGTGATCATGTCGATCAAAAAGAAACCGCTCAAAGTCAGCCATGGTTTGAGGTGTATATGTAACAGTTTGTGTAAAAGAAAGAACAAGGTGAATTGGACTTGCCTGCAGTGGTGTTGTCTCCTCCTATTTATAGCTGGGGCAGACCATATAACGTCAAACCTCAGTTAGTCGTCCATCATGGGTTCCGTGAATATAAGGAGTTAATTCCAAATGGGTTTAACCACGTGGGGGTGAAGCGACGGTTGTCCGTTCATGGTCCACGTTACTATCCACGATCAGGTTCAAATCGCAATGTGTCGGTATCGCGGTGCGCATATAAGGGTGTTATTTTGGATATGAGGGTGATTGTTCAAGTTCTAAGTCGGAAGGTACATGTGACATGCATGGATGCTACACTATTACTCATGGATCAACTTTTCTTAATTATGCTCATCTAAATATATGTAATGTAGGGATTTACATTACTTGGTAATCCTTATTCGTGTGGAACTAAATTCATTCAGATGATTGGGTTGATTTAATATCTGATTATGTTCCAGGTTATATCCGAAACTAAGAGAGTGTTTGGTAGAGAGAAAAGAAATATATTTACAAGTTTTTTAATACGATTTTTTCATTCTCTGTTAACATTTATATATATTATCTTTAATCTTTAATATATATTAAAATAAGGTTATATGTCATCATTTTATTTTTAAATCTTTTTCAACAATCATCCTTATTTATTTTCTTAAATAGCTTATGAATGAGTTGTTTCTTCAAATGTCATTTTTAGGCGATTTGGTTTGTTAACATTTAAATATCTTAACATAAACATTTATTCAAATCATTTAGTAGATACATTTATTTATTTTTGTGGTTATTTATGTAAACACATATACCAATTGGATTAAATTAAAAAAATTCAAATTTGATTATAAAGAGGTTTACAAAAAAATTGATAATTATGTTATGTATGAATTTTTTTATTTCTATATAGATTTACCTCTTTTTAAGATATTTTATATCCCTATGTATGTTTTACAATTGTTTTACTATATATTTTAGTACTCTTTAACACCATAAATATTTAACATTTACTTTAACCATCCTCATGTTTATACACGAGGTGTTAAGCTAGTAATTTAATAAACGTAGAACGTGGTCAAACGAGGTGCTTATGCGAGGGAATTAGTAATAGTTAAATATTATTTTAAAAAGTAAAATAATTTATAAGTTTCTTAACAAAAGCATGAAAATTTAATCAAATCTAATAATTCACAAGAATCGAATTTGGACTTGCTTTAAATTATGAAATGGGAAATTAACATAGAGTCTTGTAAGTTGTAAGTGACATCTAAACCATTATAATTAGGAATATTTCTTTCTATTTTTTCCTCTTACTCTATCCTTTTAAACCATTATATATGTTAGTGACATCTTTAATGATTAACATGTGTAGTGCACTAATTTTCCTTTCCTTATATCCGTTTTTGATATTGACATTTGTTTTGATCAAATTACTAGAAAGACAAGTAGGAATATTTAGTAGAAAGATATAAAATCTCTCTTATAGTTATACTCTATCTAACTTACCAGATCTGTTTACTTATAATCTCAACTAAGAAGGTGTTTAGTTGCACCCGGAATAGAATTATTTAACGCTAAGGCCATCCGGATGGCACCTAGGTTAGGCTCCCCAACCCAGCTTTCACATCAGTGCTACATCGCCTTCCCTTTCTCAATCAAAAGGTTAGTATAAATTTAATTTTCCTAACTCAATCTCACTTAATCTTTCTCCACTTATTTTTAATTTTTTATTATAAATTTAATTATTTAACAAAATAAATTATTTATAATTTGTTTAAAAAATAAAAAAGATGACAAATAATAAATATAAAAATTTCATAACATTAATAAAACTTTATTGTAAGGAAATACAAATTACAAAATACTAAATCCAAAAATAGTAAATAATAAAAACTTCTAGAGATCTAGTTGTCCTTGTTATCGAGGAGTTGGATACGTGAAATATGTTCGACTAAATCCGACTGAATGTTATTATGAGTCATCCGGTCTTTGACTTCTCGAACGTTTGCGGTGCATGCTTTCTCATTGATTAGTGTTTTGGTACCAGGCGCTAGAAGGTCGTTTTCATGGAAACTATAAATTGCACGGCCTTCGTCTTCGAGTATCATATTGTGTAATATGACACAAGCGTATATAATGTTTCCTAATATTTTCAAAGACCATCCACGCTCTGGATTCTGAAGTTGTTTAAGCATGTCAAAAGCCCGTTAAACATCTTTTCATGCCGATTCTTGCGCAGACTTGAACTTTTTTCGTTCATCATCTTGTGGGCACGTAAATGATTTGACGAAAGTAACCGATTCCATATATCCCATCCACTAGATATATGTGTTTGTAGGTGACTTCGTTCACTTTAAATGGACACTCGTGTGCTTTTCCATCACAGCCGCTCATGGAAGGTCACTGTGTCTAACAAAAATGTCGGATGCTTATGATGGCCTTTCATGAACTTACCTTGCCATGCTACTGGACAATTTGCCCACACCCAATGAGTACAGTCTATGCTGCCGAGCATGCAGAGAAATTCGTGTTTTGATTCACGCGCAGTGCACAACTATTGAATATCAACATAAGTAGGCTTGCATAAATATTTTTTTACCATAAAGGTCAATAATACATGTGTAGAATTTGTGTAGGCAATCCCATAACGTTCTTGTACTCGTCAAGTGAGTTGGCGGCTACTCCGTATACCAATTGCCAAACAGTGAAATTACACTTTTGTATCGAAGATAAACTTTTTTTTCCTCTGGCATCCCACGATTCATTTAATATATGGTTAAGCTCTTAAATCATCAACTATTCATTGAAATAGTTGTCTGCTCATCGTCTAAACATATCCCCCATTATAAACAGGGTTATCACTAATCCCGCATAAGACACTCGTTTGTAGCCACGGTAGTCTAACTACGGAGACTCTCCTAAATCATCAACCATTCTCCCCACTTCTTTGTCCTTTTGACGATTCTACGGTGCTACTAAATATTAATTTTGCCGCTTCCCGAGCCAACCATATAAAATTGTGTTTTCTTGCTCAATGTACTTGTCAGTTGATATGAATGATGATGCGGTTGGTAAAGCGGGTTGTGATGAATCCATATTGTGTAAAAAATAAATAATGTATGTAATAGAAAAGAGATAAAAGAGAAATATTTTGGAATGAAAAATTGATAGTCTAGAATGGTGCATTTATATGGAAGGAGGAAAAAATAACAATAAAAATAAAAGACATTTTCTAGGCAATGGATATATCTTTAAAAAAAAGGGGTGTAGTGTTGTTCCTGAGCTACAAAACAACCACCCGCTACTTGTGAGCCATTTATTTTACAATCATTCAACGTTGAATATGGAATTGTTTAACATTCCGAGCACATAATTCCCACCTTTAAATAAAGACCATACTAAAAGAGATATGGATACACTATCGGATCATTCCACCTTCAAATGCGTCCCGAATAATTAAACACGGACATTTTAACCTAATGATCTTTTCTACACGCTGTCTTATTAAGCCTACTCTATAATAAATCATCATGAAGGGTAAAATAGTCCGTCGCGTTCATGTAGTCTTTGAGCTATTCTTGAATTATTCGATACTTGATAATTTTGTTTGATCCCCCTAAGACAGGACACATAGATTTCACTCCTAATTGCCACCGAGTAGATTGATGATACGTGAGCCATTTCATGTGTAGAATTCTGATCATAATTACTAATAGGGGTGATCCTTACACAACAAAAATGGTCATATACAACTTTATGCATCATTAGCTTTTACCATGTACATTAACTACTCGTACCTTGTTGTATATGGCTAAAAACGACTTGTACCTTGTTGTATATGGCTAAAAACGATTGTGTACAAATCAGATCCCTTACTAATAGCATGACCTAGAGAGGGTCGATGGTTTTTACTGCTAAAAGTAGTACATCAGTTACAAGTCACAAATAATAATGACATATGTTACTTATTAACTAAAACTTTAAATCTTCAGTTACTAAATATCAATACCCAGTACAACATTACATTATAAATGCTTTACACATCTACTTTTTAGGAGCCATTTTAATAAACAATGGGGATGGGGATATCCTTGGTCATGGCTGTACTTACAGGAGCAGTTAGCCAAATTGGCTTCTGCATCTGGTGTAGACCCATTTGCAACCGTATACGCCAGCTTATCGACTGCCTGCGACATCCACGCCCTCCACCTCCCCGCCCTGTTACTGCTCACGAAATCTTTAAAACAATCAAAGAACAGATAAATTAGATCAGTCCCCATGTCATCATCACGATTAATGTTCTGATAGTGTAAGCTTTGAATCCTTTTATATTTGAATTCTAGTCTTTATTCATATTGCAACTCCAGTAGCATCAAACACACAGACTCAGTGACACACACACAAGAAATCAAGGTTTTGAAATTGGCTAATTACGCAAAGGATTGGGCTCATGTTGTGGTCAAACATGACCAGTCATGCTCTCTCACAAACATGAGATTGGAGGGTCTCCACTCATGTTTGTAAGAGAACATGACATTGTTTTACCACAACATGAGAGGATCCCAATCCTTACAGAAAATAGGAATACACTTTCACACTTCTACCAATTAGACAACATACTTATAAAATCAAGCAAAATAACAACAAACTGACGAAAAAGGTAACATATATATTAAAATTTACCAATAAAGGTAATGTGTAATTTTTTGTGTAGCCAAAGGATTGTAAATTATAGTTTGTTATAAAGAAAGGAAAAATTGACATGACTACCTTGATTTTTGCCATGTCATGATGCCCTTTTGAATAACAAATTGATTTTTATTCACTTTTATGCGAAATTGAAATTTACAATCCTTTTTTATAACAATTTTTTCTCGGCAATTTGCCCAAATAACAACCCACTTTCAGTTGTATTGATTTCTTTTACCAATCATACCAAATGTAGCTATGATTGGTAAGAATTCAGAAGTAAGTTCCTGTTTTGTGTAGTTTTAGAAGTATGTTGTATAAAAGTGTGAAAGTATGTTGCTAATTTGCAGAATTAATCCTTTTAAAAATACATACCTTTGCATTACAAACTTGTAACATGCACAAATATTTGAGACAAGCATGGTGACCTATCCCAACTGCCTATAGCAGTTGTAGGCGACTGCAACCGAGACAGCAGCACCAATGAGTGCAAGAAGTGCATAAACATCTTCACTCTCCCATGTCTCGAGCCATGTTGGCATAGTAGAAACTTTGCGTGCTCTAGGTGCCGATTTGTTGCTTGTGTTAATTGACTTTTGATTCTTGATCCCTTTTCTCTTCTCAGAAGTAAACTTAGTGTCGAGATTGAAGTTCACTGAACCTTGAGGGGAGACAGGAGGATTTTGACAGCTGGAAGTTCCATTTGTTTGGCAACAACCACCATGTTCCTCTTGGTTACAAACCTCATTTGCATGTGCTGTTTTATCTTTCGTGTCTTTTTCTATGTTGTTACCACCGTTTGCTATAAACCTTAGTTTTTGGTCTTCTTCTGATAAACCCATCTGTCCCCTGAAGACCGAAATTATAACATGTTTATTCTATTTTTTTCTTGTGGAAAAAGAAGACTAAATAGAAGGGGTAAATAGACAATTTTCATTTTATCCTTAGATGATAGGTTTTGTTGGAACTTATTCAAAACGAATTATCTCACGCTTAATATTCAAAAACTAGTTATTTTGACATATTTTTCTATAATAAGATAATTAGTTCCAAAACACAAATCCAAAAACCTATAGAAACAACATTGGGAAAGATAAAGGCTACCTCCAAAGCCAGTCTACAAATTTCCCATTCTCAACATGATGTTCGAGCAATGCGGGTACATCATCAGGCATAACATATCCATACCTGTGAAAGATTACGATCCAAAACAACAACAAAGCATAAAAACTCAACATGTAGAAGAATAGAACAAAGGACAGAGCTTGTAAATGCATATTTTATATACTGAAACAAGCGATGCTGCCTTCTTACCAATGACCCGTGACTTTACTGTGATTATTTGATCCAAATATGATGACATTTCCTGCATACTTATGGCCACCAATGTGTGAGCATGGTCGAACAGACACTTTACTTTGATAACCACGCGATTCTATTTCATTTTTAAACCGCACAATTACAGCAGGCCCACAAATACCACATCTTCTATCCCGAGTACCATGAGCACATACAAAAATGAATGATCCTGTTAATGGTTCAGGGCATCCAGGCAGCCATTCACCATCTTTTACTAGAACTTCTTCCACAAATGTATCGACATCAAAATGCGTTAATCTCCTGTATTTTGCTGAAGTGTTATCAATCAAACCTAGAAGCGGCAAAGTCAGCAGGGAAAAGTGGCAAATGGGTTGGATGACAGATATTTTTTGGTCATCTTGTCCCAAAACCATTAGGTTTCATTTTAGAAAGAATTTATAATTATGGATTACAAAAACATATTATTACAATAATAGAAATAATTTTGTGAATAATATGATTCAAGAGCTTGTATCATTAAAATAAACTTTTGTGCAACTTTTAACTTGGTTGACCCATTGGGTCGTTGGAGATAAATATAACCCAAATTAACTCATCCATGACTAATGTTGAAAATTGTCATCTCTAATCTTACATGATGCCGCGGTCATAATAGAACCAAGATAGTGAAGAAAATGACAAAGATCTATAGTATAATAAAGATTGCAAATCCACCTGTATCTTATCATGTCTGGAAAAATTAGTACATCTCCATTTGATGACTCGGTCCCATCATGTCCCTCACATATTGTTAGACGGGTCTAGTCGAAACAGCATCAAAAAAGGATGTTAATAAAAGCAAATACAACTTGATAATCAAGCTGATGGCATTTCACAAGTGATGATAAGAATCTCCAATCTTCACAATATCATTTTATGCTGAACTAGTGTAGAAGAAGAATCTTTGGCAATATGCTAATAACAAAACACCAATGGGCTGCGTTTAGCAGGAGAAACATTTTCTGTTTTTCTGTGAAAATGGAGTTTTCATTTTCTGAAAAAAATAGAAAACGTGTTTAGATGAAGGGGTGGAGTTTTCCTTTTTCAGGAACAATGGAAACCATGTTTGGTTGAAGTATTTTCTTGGAAAGGTTGTTTGAAAAAGTATGAGAGTTTGCAAAAAATGAGAAGTTTGGGAAAATGTGAAAAAGTGAAACAGTTTTCTTGAAAAAATATGTGAGTGAACATGTTTTCTAATTTTCAGTTTTTTAAAAAATATTTTCTGGAAAAATGGAAGATTTTCCAGGAAGTGATCGTAGCCTTACACTAGACCTTGTTACTTAAATATAAAATATATAACAAATTCGCAAATTTTTAAACAATCATTTAATTTATAGCAATCATTACGAGATTAATTTATAGCAATCTGAAGTTAATTTTAAACACTTTTAAATGATGTATTTTACTATAAGTTATTTATTATTTTAAATGTTACATATGTAGCAATTATATAAATCAATTTGAATATGCCAATTTATAAAGTAAAAATGTATTAGTTATCAAAAAGTGGGGTGTCTGTGAAGGGAAAAAAACACATAATCATAACACCTTATTGCATTTGCAAATCGTAAAAAACTAAAAGTCAATTTCTAAACGCAACCCCAAACACCCCTTATTAGTTTTAATATCATGACAAATATTAAATTAGATTAAATTGGTGTCATTACTCATCACAAGACTAGTATTATACATTCATACTAACTTTATCCGGGTCTTATTCAATGTTGTAAAACCCGGCCTAGGCAGCCAAGTACTTCCGAGTACTCGGAAATCGAGCACTTGCCAAGGTGAGTGAGGACTATTTCGGTCAAAGCCGATCAAAGCTCGGTCCTACTCGGCATTACTCAGTCCTACTCAGCATTCTCGGTCAACGGAAGTGAAAATTCTTTTTAGAATATTTCAAAGGCACACGGTACAAACGTAAATGTATTGTTTAACCTTGTCCATTCTCTCTCTTCAGCTATTTATCAACGCTATGAAATCAATTGTCTCTCTTCCAATTTTTCTAACTTCTAACAACCATCGACTATATGACAGAATTTGAAGTTTTCAACAATTATGTTTGTGTTTCTAACATATTTCTCGGGTCTTCGAACATTGGTCTTGTTATTCATTAGACTTTACTGTCAAAGGTTTAGTGTAGACTGAGTTATTTCTTTAATCATTTTTGGTTGCCGATTAATGATAATGTAGCAGCCCTAAAAGGGCTAAAACTGAAGCAAAACCCTAAAACTGAAATTGAACACAAAAGGTAAAATCTGAAAACAGACCTGTTTCTTCATGTCACTTTTTCTTGAGGCGAGAGCAGCCGATAACAGCCTCGGCAATCGATCGAACTCCGCCGCCTCGATGTGAGGAGGCCAGACTTGCGGTTTCTTATAGCACAAAAACACATGACGGTCGTAATACTCTACGCTCCCTACATTATCTCTCTGCCGAAACTCCGATCGCGAGAATCCAAAATCTTCTTCACCACCGTCAAGGCCGCCAAGAAATCCATCATTCTGGAAGCTTCCAGCGGCGCTTCCGGTCTGGGAAGTGTCAAAGAGGTAGCTGTCTGCTTCAGATACGGCCACCGGTGACGACGTTGATGTGGTCAAGAAGGGCAGAGGCTGATCTCTGTTACTTGCCATGGACGAAATTCAGCAACGAAAAGGAGAATACTGAGGTTTTACTGTTTTAGTGTGTGGTGGCCATCGTGAGCGTTGGCAAACGGCGAAAACGGATCAAACAGAAAATATTTTGCGATGCAGAGAATCATCTCCGCATTTATGAGTGCCAACTGTTACTAAATTTGTAATTATTAATTTTCTTTTGGAAATATCAAACATCACGTGGTCAATGTTTCGTAAAAAATCAAAGAAAAATTATATTTATTACTCCCTAACTTAATTTTAAATTTACACCGTTTTTGTTATTTGTATCCTTAATCTTATGGAATATCTAAATACCGAGTAATATTTTGCTACTTATATAATGCACATAAATGAATAAATTATATTTGTGTATAAATTAGTTCTTTCAAATAAATTATCAGATGATAAAAAGAAAAATATTGTTACCGACCAATATGATCATTGTTGATGATATGTATTGTATAAACAAAGTCAACGCCTAATTTTCGTGTGTATAAATGTTTCTAACCCTCATATGTAAAAGTATCTACGATACTATTAGCAATAACAAAAGATAATAACAGGGACATTTGAGCATTAGTGACAAAGCATTAGCACCGACACGTCGTCGCTAAAGCCTTTAGCGATGACTTTTCGAGGCTTTAGTATCTAACGCTTGTCATTGCAAAAACCCAAGTTTCCTGTAGTGTATTATTCTTTTCACCTTTCTTAGTTAACATAAAAATCAATTAAAAGTTCTAATTACATACAAGTAATCGTGACTTCAGACATAAATTAAAATGACCACGTACTATACTAAGGACATGCATAGAAATGAAGATTTTGACAAGTTTAACTTTGAACCTACCATACATTCTTTCTCAATATGGTGGTGAATATGATGATCGTTTTGCACCGACGGTGATGGTCGACAAGAGAGATGTCAATGGCGGCTTACTTACAAGAGAGACTTGCCGATAAAGAGAACGACAGATTGAGAAGAGAAGGATTAATTAATGTTATCAAAGTTTTAAGGTTAAAAAGAGTCGGAAAAATACAATCGATCAACATTTAATACCAACAAGAGATATTGTATGTCATCTAACGAAACATTCTATTTACAGGGAAAAAAAATATTAATTATAGGGTCATACTATTTGGACCCCTTATTTATCTTGTTAGCCCCCTTAATTATTACTTTTTTAGTAGAATTTTGACTAACATTTAGATTTCCAATAACGGGGAAGAGAGAATGTCTAGTAGAGTTCTCGAACTCCCACTCAGTGGTCTAATGTTACTGAGCCTTGTCCTTTCCTGAGATCAGAATAAACTGAAATCAGTAACCGATTCATAAATATATACCACACATATATTTATATCTCTATATAACTTGTATACAACATAAAATA
>JAUEJL010061972.1:0-30095 GCA_032274825.1 Drosophyllum lusitanicum | reverse complement strand
TGTTCATGACTTCATGTTGAATTATGTTTGATGTTTAAGTGTTTAACTATGTTGGATGTTTAACTATGAAGTTTAAAATTATGTTTAATGTTTATGATGTGAATTTTATAACTATTTTGATATTTAGACGCTATTTTATTTATATTATATCACTACATATATTTTTTTAGTTTTTTTTAATATTGTGCGCTTCGCCTTCATGAAGCCCGCGCTGCGCTGTGCGCTTCGCGCTTTAAGCTCCGAGACCCTTTTGCGCTTCGGTGCGCTTTTCGCTTTTGATAACACTGGTAAGCCCATGGAAGACAATTGGCAGTGCTAAGATGAGTGCGAGAATATATCTCACTAAGGTAGATTCAAACAAGAACTCCAAATTCGTTTCATGGTTAGCTTCTAGTCAAACCTTAGAAATAATGTTGCGGCACCATAGACTTCCACCCAAATTTTCTATAGTTAAAAAATTATTTCTAAAGTTCTTTAGTTCTAAGTCTCTTCAATTTGAAGTGTGTCAATATTCTAAGCATGTTCGTCGTTCATACTCTCCTTAACCATGCAAATCATCTCATCCATTTTATTTGATTCATAGTGATGTGTGGGGACTAGGGACCCTCACGTGTCAAAAATATCTCTGGGGCTAGATGCTTTGTGAGCTTTATTGATGACCATACAAGAGCTGCCTGGATTTATTTAATGAAAGAAAAATCTGAAGTCGGTCACATTATTTAAGCAATTCCTTGCCATGATCCAAACTCAATTCCAAGCCAAGGTGAAAGGGTTCAAAATGGACAATGCAAAAGAGTATTTCCAAAAAAAATTAAAAAACTATTTGGGGGATGAAGGGATAATTCATTTGAGCTCGTGTGTTGATACCCCACAACAAAAAGGCATAGCTGAACAAAAAAACTGACACCTTTTAGAGATTTCTCCGTCCCTTCTTTTCACAACTCATGTTCCAAAACATTTTTGGTGTGAGGCTATCCTTACTGCTGCATACGTAATTAATAGGATGCCTTCACGAGTTCTTTAACTTCAAAACCCTACACTCGTCGCTACTCACTATGTATCCACATATCAAAACCATGCCTATCCCGCCACCGAAAGTGTTTGGACGCACATATTTTGTCCATAATTTATGGCCCAACCTTAGTAAGTTAGAACCCCGCTCGGTCAAATGAATTTTCATTGGTTACTCCTGAAATCAACAAGGCTATAAATGTTCTTCCCCAACCACTCACCAAATGTACAACTCTATCGATGTAAGCTTATTGAAACACAATCATTCTATTCCAGTGCTGGCATTCAGGATAAGGAAACACGGAATGGACCCAAACAATAACACCACACAAACAAGCAAATAGCAAACGAGAAATAAGAACACGAGAATATACGTGGTTCACTTGATTTGTGTGATCAAGCTACATCCACGGCCGAACTAGAGATTATATTCTTATTAGGTGCTCAAGGTTTCAACTACATGAGACAAATATTTATAGGAGAAAACTAGAGTTAATAGCAAAACCTTAAAAAAACTGTCACCTTAAAAAAATTAACTCGGCCCAAATAGCACACACCATGTGCCAATTTTTCTCCACATGAGGCATATGAGAAATTAATTCCAAAACCTCCAAATTACTACTTCCCGTCGTTTAAACTTTCTTCCCTACATGCAGCCTTCCAGATTTAAATATCAAAACTCTTTGGCATAAGTCTTCTCCACGTGCACAATATGTACTCCGCGTGCACCATTAGAAATTACAAAATCAAAACCCGGTGTTTGAAGGCTCCACGCCGAGCACCAATGCTCCATGGCATGGAGCATATTGTCTCATGCCATACATAATTTGATTAATATAAGCCTCCACATATTCTCAACAATCTCCCACTTGAAGGATGATTGACTCACTACCATCCTAACTCGTAATCTCCGTAACCTTTTCTTTTCGATCTCTAGCT
Organism: Drosophyllum lusitanicum; assembly: GCA_032274825.1. Taxonomy (NCBI): domain Eukaryota; kingdom Viridiplantae; phylum Streptophyta; class Magnoliopsida; order Caryophyllales; family Drosophyllaceae; genus Drosophyllum; species Drosophyllum lusitanicum. The sequence continues at coordinate 28,145 of JAUEJL010061972.1, read as the reverse complement.
CATTGTCTTCATTCGTCACTTAATCTGAAGATCAGCTGAAAGCTTATCTGTTAGTAAACATATCTGCAAGATTCTTCGTACCAAGGATCTTTTTCAAGGATAACATACCATCACTTATCAACTCTTTGATAAAGTGATACCTCATCTGAATATGTTTCATTCTGCTATGAAACACTGGATTCAATGCAAGGTGAACTGCACTTTAATTATCACAGTAAAGAACAATGCTATATTGCTTCATATCCAATTCAAATAGAAAATTCTTCAACCATATGAGCTCCTTGCTTGCTTCTGCAATTGCCATATATTCTGCTTCTATGGTTGAAATTGCAACACTTTTATGCTTTTTGACCAACTAAGTAGTGCTTTTACCCGAATTTAAACAACCCCCCAAATTGCATTAGTGAAACCTTCTAAAAGAACACTTTTCTTCCTAAAATACAGTTAAATTTTAGAAGTTCCCTTTAAGTAGCGTAACAGGATTAGACATAAACCTGCAAATTCCTACTACATGAGCAATGTTTGGCATGGTGCAAACAAGTGCATACATTAAACTGCCACCTAGTGATGTGTAAGGAACATTAGCATTGCTTCCTTGTTTGAGGTGATTGTTTCTTTGAAAGCTTCTAAAGAGTTGCCATAGGTGTGCATTTGACTTTGGCATCATTCGTTCTAAACTTATCTAACACTTTCACAATATATTTCTCTTAAGAGAGTTTTAGAGTATCATCTATTTTGTTAATGCTCATGCCAAGTATCTGTCTCACAACACCCAATATTTCATCTCAAATTCTTGAGATAAGTTGATTTCACCTATATCAGCATATCATTATGTAAAAGGGGCTGAATTTCTTGCATTAACAACAGTGATCTATCTTACATCTCGTGTACCCATTCCTCTGCATAAAGCTGTCAAATTTCAAGTACCACTGACTTAGTGTTTGCTTCAACCCATACAGACTTTTAACAATTTGTACACCAGGTTTTCTTTTCCAAGTACCCTCTAGTTGTACCATGTAGATGTCTCCATCAAGGTCACCATGTAAGAATGTTGCCTTAACATGATGTTCTAGATGTAAGTCTTCTGCTGCAACAATACGAATGACGGGTTTGATTATAGTCATCTTCACAACCGAATAGAAGATTTCATTATAATTGGTCCCTCTTTTATATTGAAACCCCTTTGCTACCAATCTCGCCTTATACCGTTTGCTGCAATTAGAATCTTCTTTAACCTAGAAAACCCATTTATTCTCTAAAAGCTTTCTTTCTTGCTGGTAACTTGACCAAAGGACCATGTGTGGTTCTTCTAAAGTGAATCCATCTCATCCCTCAAGGACTTCTTCCACTATAACGATTCTTTGACTTTTAAAGCTTCTAGATAAGACTCCGGTTCACCATTCTTGGTCAGCAGTAAAAATTTTGCTGAAGGAGAACATCTAGCTGTAGGTCTTCTTTCTCTTGTAGATCTTTTCAAAGTGGTTTCATTATTAGTATCACTCTCACCTGAGCTCCCACTATCATGTGAGACCCCACTATCACCTAAGCTCCTACTATTTCCAAATCCCCCACTACTTTCTGAACCCTGACTGGTTTCTACACTCTCTACATTTTATGAAAGACTATCTGAATTTACAGGATTTTCATTTGAGTCATCTTCACACACAACTTGATTTTTGTTGTTTGATTCTTAGATAGTCTTAGAATCCGATGAAAATCTGTCTTTGTATAGTGATTTTTCATTGAATGTGACATCTCTGCTTCTGATGACCTTTTTACCATTACCATAATCATCCCAGAACCAATATCTTATCTCATCTGAGCCATAACCAATTAATATACACTTCTTTGCTTTTGCCTCAAGTTTGTCTCTATCATCATCTTTGACTTTTACATAAGCATCACAACCAAATACCTTCAAGTGTGCTAGACGAATCTCCTTTCCTTGTGACTCTTCTTCTGGAATCTTGAACCCCATTGGTAGTGAGGGTCCACGATTAATCAAATACTCTGCTGTATTAACTGAATCTGCCTTAGGCAACCCTCCATTCAACCTCATGCTCTTTGCCCGTTCGTTAAGTGTTTGGTTCATTCTTGCAGCGACCCCGTTTTACTGAGTTTCTGTAACTGTATTAATCATTCTAATCCCATTATCTGCACGAAACTCAACAAACTTCTTCCTACTGTATTCACCCCATTATCCGACTTTAGGCATTTTAACTGCAAGTTGGTTTCATTCTCAAATTTATTTTCAAGAAAATAAACCCATATTTTTCTAGTGGAATCGTCAATGAAAGTGACTGATGTAGGCACATAAACATCAATATGAACAAGCTCTAATTTCCTAACCTTGGGTGACGTTACGGATTTTGAAAAGTTAACCTTTTTCTGTTAGCCTAAAACACACGGCTAACCACCTGCCACATTTTTTAAACCAGGAATTCTGCCTTTGGAAACCATCTCTTTCATACTCTTCTCAGTTATACGCCCAAGTCTTTGGTGCCATAGAGTGGAGCTGCCTGCATCATCGGCATCAGGTGCCTTCACATTAGCGGTTACATTATCGGTTGGTAATTCTGCCATGTATGAAGTCCTTTGTCACCATGGGCAACAACCAAATTCTCTTTAACTACCTTCCACCGTTGATTTCCAAAAACACGTGATGTCCATCATCTAACTGCCCTGCTGAAATTATAAATTCCTTGAGATCTGAAACATACCTCACATTTTTCAAAGTCCAATATGTGCCAAGGGAAGTCTTAAGAACAACATATCCAATGCCCATAATGTCAAGCTTCTTATCAGCTAGTCAAACTTTGCAAGAGTAAGACCTGAAATTATGAGGAAGCATGAAAACTAAGGCATCACCCTAATCCATAATCCAGGATTCAACCGAGCACTCTACACTACAAACTAAGGCATCACTAGTTTCTTCAGCCACATTCACCCCTCTTTCTTTGATTTAGGTGTTGTACACTGGTTTCCGGTCTGTTTGAAATTTCAGCAAGTAATGACTTTCCTGTTCTTTGACTGACCCCTTTTCCTAGATTTTGATTAGTTTCTATTTTAACCTTAACCCCCATCATTCTTTCTTACCCTACCTTCCGCACTCAGTAAAGAACTCCATGACTCCCCAAAGCTCCGCCTACAAATATCTTCTTTAAGAATCAAATCCCGAATCCCTTCAAAGGTAAGCTTAGTAGTTCCTGATGAACTACTAACCGTTGTGATAGTGCCAAACTATCTTTCAAGTAAAGACGATAACATTAGGAGAGCCTGTACCTCATCATAGAATTTACTATCAACGGAAACTTGCCTTGATAGTATCGAATTAAACTCGTTCACGTGATCAGTAATGAATGTCACTTCTTTCATCTTCGTATTCACCAACTATCGGATTAGAAAAACCTTATTTGAAGCCGAAGGTTTTTCATACATTTTGGATAATGCCTTGATCAATCCAAACATGGTCCTTTCATTGATGATATTGTACGTGACATTCTTCACCAATGATAACCTAACCACAACAAGAGCCTGCCTATCCATCAAGTCCCAATCTTCTTACTTTATATCTACTTGTATCGTCTCCGATAATGGTAGTTGTAACTTTTTCTGATACAGATAATCCTCAATCTGCATTTTCCATAAACCAAAATCATGGTCATCAATCTTGTCGATCTTGACCTTCCCGTCTTCTATCATTGCTTCAGCTGAGCCAAACAAATAGCCTGGCTCTGATACTAGTTGTAAGGAAACGCGAAATAGACCCAAACAATAACACCACACAAACAAGAAAATAGCAAACAAGAAAATAAGAACACGAGAATTTATATGGTTCACTTATCGGCATGATCAAGCTACATCCAAGGCCAAACTAGAGATTATATTCTTATTAGGTGCTCAAGGTTACAATTACAGGAGACAAATAATTATAGGGAAAAACAAGGGTTAATAGCTGAACCCTAATAAAAAAAAGTTGTTTCCTTTACCAAATTAACCCGACCCAAATAGCACACACCGTGTGCCAACTTTTCTCCATGTGAGGCATACGAGAAATTAATTCCAAAACCCTAAAATTACTACTTCCCGTCGTTCACACTTTCTTCCCTACGTGTAACCTTTGAGATTTAAATGTCAAAACCCTTTGGCATAAGTCTTCTCCACGTGCACAATATGTGCTCCACGCTGATCACCAACGCTCAATGGCGGGAGCATATGTCTCATGCCATACATAATTTGATTAATAAGCCTCCACATATTATCCACATTCAGGGGGAGAACTCTCATGATGAATACTAGTTCTTGGCATATCCAGGTCAAGTTCCTTTAAATCCATCTCTTATTTCAAATATGCCCTTTATAAACTTCCAATTACAAACCTACATGTACCATGCTCTCTACCACCTCAAAGTTGTAGCCCACCAGATCACCCTCTCACAAAACACAAAGGAAAAGGGGATGAAACTCAGAAAGCCAAGGAATTTAGTGTCTATAAGAGAAGACAAAAATCTGTCACATCTGCCAAGGAGATAGGAGACGAAGTCTTATTAAATCCCTACCAAAAGTTAAACCAAGTCTCACAACAAGCATCGGAACATAGATGTAATAGTACTCCTTTATCTCCTATTTCCTCAAATGAGATTAATCATGCTACACATCTGGACCAGCCTATTCTCTCAAAATAAATTAACCATGATACAAACCTATACCAGCCTATTATATTACCAAAAGGCAAATGATCATGCACCCAACATCCGATTAGTAACTTTATCTCCTACGGTAAGTTATCACCACAATACAAAGGTTTCTCATCACATCTTACAGGAGTGTATATTCCCACAAATATTCATGAAACCTCGAGTTAAGAAAAATGGAACAAAGCTATGATGGATGAAGTCAGTGCCCTGGAAAAAATCATATCTGGCATTTTATAGATCTTATAGATCTGCTCGCGGGAAAGAAAACAATAGGTTGCAAGTGGGTTTTCTCTGTCAAATATAATTCTCATGGGAGTGTACATAGATTTAAGGGAAGGCCAGTGGCCAAGGGATTTACCCAATCCTATGGAATTGATTACTCCAAAACTTTTGCCCCGGTTGCTAGACTCAATACAATACGAGTTCTTTTGTCATAAGCAACAAACTTAGATTAGCCACTACATTAACTAGATGTTAAAAATGCATTCTTGAATGGCAAACTTGGGGAGGAGGTGTACATGGATATCCCCGATCTGGAGACGGCAGGGAACACCGGGAAAGTATGTAAACTACAAAAGCCACTTTATGCTTTGAAGCCATCTCCACGAACGTGGTTTGAACATCTTACACAAGTGGTAAAAGAACTCAACTTCACTCAATGTCAATCTGATCATACCATGTTAATCAAGCATTCAAGTAATGGGGAAATGACAATCATGATAGTGTACATAGATGACATTATCATAACAGGTGATTACTTGGAAGATATAAAAAATATGAAAGGTGTTCTTGGAAAGGAATTCGAGATCAAGGACTTAGGGAAACTTAAGTATTTCCTTGGAATGGAGGTAACTCGCTCACACAAAGGCATCTCAGTATCATAAATGAAGTATACTCTAGATCTCCTCAAATAAACTAGAAACCGGAATGCTCTAATGCAAACCAGCCGAAACCCCAATGGACCCAAGCAACAAAAATTTAATGGGAAAAGATGGCCCTCCAATAAATATTAGAAGATATAAAAGGCCAGTTAGAAAACTAATCTACCTTGCTCACATGTGCCCAGACATATCATTTGCTATTGGAATGGTCAGCAGGCATATGAGCACTCCTACAAAGATTCATCTCCTGCAATATACCGAATTCTATGTTATTTGAAGAAAAACCCTGGCCAAGGACTTTTCTTTAATAGACAAGGGGTAGAACCACTGTTATCTACACTGATGTGGATTGGGGAGGCAGTCCGACTGATTGAAGATCTACTACAGGTTACTATACCTTCGTATGGGGAAATTTGGTTATGTGGTGAATTAAAAAACAATCTGTAGTAGCTAGGAGCAATGCTGAAGCCGAGTTCCAAGCCATGAGTCAAGGATTATGCGAAGGAATCAAATTGAGGAGAATGTTGTTGGAGTTGAGAATTTAGAACAATCGAGCTAATGTCCTTTTAAGTGACAACTAAGTGGCAATAGAGATTGCCAAGAATCCAGTCCACCATGACCGGACCAAACACGTGAAGCTAGACCAAAACTTCATCAAAGATAATATAGAAGAAAACAAGTTACAACTTCGGTACATTCCAGTACATTAATACTGATTTTCAAACTGCTGACATTTTCACGAAGACTAGACCGTCGAGGAAATTTGAAAATCTGATAAACAACCTAGGCATGATTGATATCCATGCATAGCTTGAGGGAGAGTGTAGAACATTCTAGAATAAAATCCATGCAATCAGTCTCCTATGATACAAGTATTTCAAAGTAAATTACGCTAGTAGATATATTTGATTATTCTATTATTGTATATAAGTTTAGGGAGATATTTTAGTTATTTAGTTCCAAAAATAAAGTTGTTAGGTATTACAAAATCAGCCTATAAATTCGACCTTCTTTTCTAATTATTGTGTAGAGAAAAAGAATAAAATATTCCTGCTTTCTTTCTCATTTCTTTAGAGATTTAATATAAAAGATCTTGATTATTACATGTTAAAAAATACATTGTGAAAGTTTTATGAAGTTCCATGTAAGTTTGTGTGACCAAAGTATGAGGAATTGAACCTCACGGGCTGAAAATTAAAAACAAACTTATAAATATCTAATGGGGGAGAGTTCTAGACATTTTTCCTTTCTTCTTCTTTGCTCCGGCCAATTTCTTCTTTCTAGAGAGTGAAGATGGAACGCTTTGATGAATCTTTGAATATTGGTGGTTGCGCGTGAGATTTTCTAATACCAATTTTCTTTTTGGATTTCAAGTGTAGTGGTATTGTAATATTAACAATAACAAATTATTATGATTCCCTAAGTTTGGTGCTTAATTATAACAATTATTAGAGGGAGGACTACTTATGACCATTTAAGAACATAATAAAGGGTATTTTAAACCCAAATTAGGGCACAAATCCCAACACATAATTATTGTAGCCATATTGAATTGTGAAAGAGCGTGTAAGCTATGTATTGAAGCCGAGATCTATCAAGAGCAAAAATCCAATAAAAAATGAGTCAAAACATTTGGAAATTTTGGTTAATCATCGAGTATCACCCCTTGTACTTTTGTGAGTAATTATGTTCCAGTTTTATAGCAATTGATTAAGATTTTATGAGGTTATGAGGTTTTAGTTAATTTTTGGGGCTGACGAACAACATGAAGAAACCGGGACATTTAATGCAATTTTGGACCCTTGAATCTAGTTAGAAATGCAATTAACTGATGGAGGTTTATTAAAATGAGAATAGGTAACTAATGGGAAAAAAATTACGTAATTTAGTTAAGAAATGATTGAGTTTGATTTTGAGAAAGATCGACCGAGTTTTTGTTGAATCGAAAATGTTCATATGAATGACTGAATCTTAAAGTAAGTAGGATTGCAACAAAAAATAGTGTTGTTAATCAGAACTGTAAACCTTCCTTAGTAAAGGGAATTGAAAAGTAGGGGTTGAGTTGCTTAGGGAATTCCCCCGAAGTCCACCAATCGTAATCGTAAACCGACCCTCATGGGCCAGAATTGTAAACCAAGTTAGGGGCCTCAATTGGAAACCAACTCAATCGTAAATTGACACAAGGTCGGATCGTAAACCTCGAATATGACGATTGGAATCGAAAACTTATGTTAATGTTTATGCAATCGAAAACCTATTATGATTAAGTTGAAGAAATCGCAAATCATATGATGGATTCCAATCGTAGACCATGAACCTAACTAGAGGGGATTGTAAATCGAATGTAAGATCGAATTGTGAATCGGAATCGTAAACGGGGTTGAACCTCAACCAAAAACCCCCGTTGTGAATCAATCATAAACCACTCTAAGTGGTATCCGAATCGAAAACAATGTTGGGTTAGTATGGAATCAAAAACGGCATGTGAATATGAATCGAAAACCTTTGTGGGTGAATTGAAAACTATGATTAAGTCGTGAATTGAAAAGTATGAAATAGACCTAGAATAACTAGAGAATTTAAAGTAAGGGTATAACGGGGGTATATAACCCTAGAAGATAACTCATGTGATGGAAAGCTTAATTGTAGGTGACTGCAGGTAGACTTTAACTTCCGGATTTGTACTGTGTTTGTTGATACTGTATGTGCTGCTATAAGGATGGTTACACTAATTTGTTCATTATATTAGTGTGAAATGTACGTGTTTATATATGTCAAAGTGTAACTAATATGTTTATGTATGAAGTGAATGGTTGTGTTATATTATGGTGAAAACACATCCCGGACTTAGTCAGACACGTGAAACCCTTGGTACGGCTTAGGAAGTCAACTGTTACCCAATAGATTGAAATTATCATCGGTGCACTACTTCGGTATTATGTGATATGATGTATAATCATGGATGATGTATTTTATGATTACATACCTAGTGTGGTGTGTAAGCCAGTGTGCTCGCTAAACTTTATGCTTACCATTGTTGTTTCGTATCTTTTCAGAACCCGGATCGTGGCGTGGGAAGGCTCCACATTGTGAAGGCGGCTCATCCTTTCCACACACTATTTCCTAATAATCATATTTGGATGTTAAGAACACTGTTTTGTAATTAATTACTTCTTTTAAGATTTTAAAATCTGTAAGGACGTGTAGTTTCGGGTGTGGGACCTCTTCGCGATTTATGGGAAATTATATGGTTGTTTAACTTACTTTGATATTCATACTAAAAAATCTAGGTCATTAGAACTTAGTTTCAGAGCCTTGGTTTAAGAGATTCGAACATGCAATTGATGCGTTTGGACTTAAACCAGGATTCTAAAGATTTTCAGAAGTCAAAATTGCTTACTTCTTTAATAAAATGGATGGGTTAAGGACTGTAAAGAGGATTCCATGCATGTTCTTGTTTAATTGTTGCTTGGGATCTGAAGTACGGTTTAAATACTCAGCCAGATTTTCAAATGTATTCGATGAGCTGTCGTGAAGCATAGTATATAATTGTTGTCTAGTGAAATATACAGTGTATGTGAACCCTTGATAAATGTAAGTGATTATATCTATGTTTATGCACGTTGTGAATACTTTTGTATTGTGCATAATGTTAACCATATAGGTATAGAATTGTTGATTTTGCCGATTTGCATGTTCTTGTTTGATTGTTGTGGTATGGTAGAATCAAATATTCGACTACCTATATGCTTTAGTAATATGCATTGTTGTGTTCATGATATGTTTTAATATAGGATATAATAGCTTATACGTGAAACCTTATGTGCTTACATGTTAGTACGGTAACATAGGACATAGAGGTACTTGTAGACTTTTAAGTGATACATGGCCTAAGCCTACGAATAAGGACTTCTCGTGATGATGGCAAGATTTGGTATGTGTAATGTGATCGGGATAATATACAGGCCCATATTATTACAAGCACATGATACATGTCAGAGCTTGTCAGAATCACACGGAATCTTGTGAATCAGGTGAGGGTACTTGTAGGATGCTAGTATGTCTGTAGAGTAAGAGTGCCTTAGAATGAATAGGGCTACTTCGAATATGAGAATAGCATTTTGAACATATGTGTGAAAAGTGGATATAAACTACGATGTGATTCGGAGACTATGATAAATCCACTAGCTAATTAGTGCGTTATCTATACTTCGAGAATGGCGAACACTAGGAGAAACCGCAACTTGATTACTACTGGGGTAGGAGCCAGCCATGTCCCAGATGGTATGGAAACTAGTGTTACAAGCAAGGTTAATCCTCACTAGCAACCCATACTATTCCATCCACTATACGAGAATGTAGCCCCTGAAGATGTTGCGCTGGAGAACGTAATTCCGGAAAATGATGAAAACAAAAAGGAAAACGAGGAGAAGCCTAACATGGAAACTATGGTGACGGCTAAGGTAATGAAGGCAGTGAAAGAAGTGCTAGCACAAATTGTAACCGAGATCAAGGAAGACACGAGGAAGATGGTCGATCAAAAGCTTAGTGCCTTATGGGCGGTGTGAGAAATTGCTGCTACTACTCAAGTTATTAACTCGGCAACAAATCAGGTGCATCGAGGCTGCACTAACAGAGACATTCTGGCATTTCAGCCCCGGACGTTCGAGGGCACCCCGGACCTAATCAAGAGTGACCGCTGGATTTCTAAAGTGGAAGGTGCATTCCACACTAGCGGATGCTCGGAAAATAGAAAAGTTTGGTTCGCTCGAATTTAATGAGGGGAGTAGCGAAGTACTAGTGTGGAACCTGCTAAGAAAGATGAAAGGAAAAGCAATTGCTACGATGTCATGGGAGGAGTTTATGGATCTGTTCAATGAGCAATATGAACCAAGAGTTGAAATGGAACAGATACTAGATGAGTTCCTAAAGCTCGAACAGACAACTGAAGCAGTGAATGAGATTACCGTGGTGTTTAAGGAGAAGGTACTATATTGCCCAGCTTATGTGGCCGATGAAGGGATGCAGATACACCGATACCATAGTTGTCAATTGCGAATAGTGGTAAATAGAAATGGGATACTTGCTTACCTATATGTTATATAGCGAAGAGCGATAGAAAGTAGCCGCTATTTCATATTTAGCTATAGGCTTTTAGAAGATAAACTTTATATTTATATATTGTATAGTATCTTACAAGTCTTAAACTATTATATATATTAGTATATTACATTAAAAGTCTTAAACTATATACCAATTAAAAGAAAAAACATATGACTATTAACAAACTAAAAAAAAAAACCGCTGTTTACCGCTATTTGTATGATAGTGAGCTCGGGTCGCTACGCTACGCTATTCGCGATAGCATCGCTATTTACCGCTATTGACAACAGGACCGATACTCCCAAATGCTCAAGGAGGATGCCCGTGAGTTTGCGATTACCGGCGATGCATCACGTTAGAACAAATGATTCAGGTGGTAAGGAAGAGAGATGGATTTGGCGATGAGAGTGAAGAGAACAGCTGGACAAGTTTCAACGGGTATTGCTCACTAAAAACCACCTATAAAAAAGTTTTAAACTAAAGGTATGAAGCCGACTTGGAAGAAGGAGGGGGTAAGGTGCCCTAAATGTGGTAAGGGACATGCTGGTGAATGCGAACTGGGAGCCATGAATTGCTTCAACAATGGCACATGAGAAAGGATAGAAGAACTACTTTAGGTACAATGGCATTGAATGGCCGAGTGTCCGGAGGTAAGAATGTGAGGTGGAAGGCCTATGCAACAACCACCACTTATGATCACCATGGGGAGAAAAGGCAAGAGCCAAGGGCTAGGAGAAGGGCCTTTCAGATGACCGTGAAGGAGGCAAAGACTGAAACGAATGTGATCGCACGTACTTCCATTATTAACTCCAAGCCTGTTTTAGTATTGTTTGACTCCTGTGCGAGTAATTTGTTTGTTTCTTGTTCTTTTTATAAAAGGTTTGCTAATGTATCGGGAAAGTTAGAAACCCCACTAGAAGTAGAGATAACCGATGTAAGGATTTGAATGTAACCGATGTATATAGAGACAAAGTAATAAAGATAGGTGATGTAACATTTCCAATAGATCTCATCCTGATTGAGATGAGGGAGTTCCAAGTGGTCGTAGGAATCGACTAACTTGGTCTTCATCAAGCAAGCATCATGTGCAACCAATAAATCATGCGGGTTCAAACCCCAAGTGGGGAAGAACTCTCAATTTATGGCAAAATAAGAAGGGAAAGATGGCATTCTACATAATGATGAAAGCTATGAAGTATCTTCATAAGGGATGTACGACATTCCTCGCATATGTGCTGCATAGTAAGTTGGAAAAGAAGAAAAAGGGTGTGGTAGACGTACCGATAGTCCGTGACTACCGCGAAGTATTCCCTGAAGATCTACCAGGAATCCCTCCCGACAGGCAAGAATCAATCTGGTACCGGGTGTAGCACCGATAGCAAGGACACCATACTGATTAGCACCACCAAAAATGCAAGAGTTAATGTCCTAAATTCAAGAATTATTAGACAAGAGATTTATACGTCCAAATAGTTCCCGGTGGAGAGCAACGATCTTGTTTGTAAAGAATCACGGGACATTCCGTATGTTTATCGATTACCGCAAATTGAACAACGTGACAGTAAAGAATAGATACCGTTACCGAGAATTGACCACCTATTCGAGCAATTGCAAGGGGCTGCGTGGTTTTCTAAGATCGACTTGCAATCGAGCTATCATCAACTAAAAGTTCGGGAAGACGACATTGCGAAAACAACATTCAGAATGCGCTACGGTCATCTCGAGTTTGTGGTTATGCCATTCGGGCTTACAAATGCATTGCAGTAGTTATGAATTTGATGAATCCGGTATCTAGACCCATGTTAGAAAAGTCGATGATAGTATTTATAGGCGATATTCTGATCTACTCAAAGACCGAGAAGGAGCACGAGGGGCACTTACGAGAAATACTCCAAACAATGAAAAATGAAAAGTTGTATGGGAAATTCTCGAAGTGTGAGTTCTGACTGCAAGAGGTATAGTACGACATGAAAGTGGATCCCGCTAAAATTGAAGCCATAATGAAATAGGAGGTGAACAAAGACGACATGAAAGTGGATCCCGCTAAAATTGAAGCCATAATGAAATAGGAGGTGCCAAAGAGTCCACGGAAATCCGAAGCTTCTTGGGTTTGGCCATTTATGATCAAAGATTTATCCAAGACTTCAAGACCGTGGTATGATACCCTTGACCAAGATGACCAATAAAAGTGTACGTTTCGACCGAGGCAAAGAACAACAACATGGATTCGAGACCTTACGGGGGAAATTATGTGAAGCTCCGGTATTGCCTCTACCGGACGGGGTAGAAGACATGGTGATAAAATGTGATGCGTCACACGTGGGACTCGGGTGTACGTTAATGTAGCGGGGAAAAGTGTTTGCGTATGCTTCACGATAGTTAAAGCCACACGAGTGTAACTACCCGATACACGACTTAGAGCTAGCGGGCAGTGATATCTGTGTTGAAAATATGGAGACACTACTTGTACGGTGTCAAATGTACAATCTACACCGACCACAAGACTTTGAAGTACTTCGCCAATCAAAAGAACTTGATCTCACGGAGATAGTAGATGGATTTGGTGAAAGGCTAAAACCGCGAGATTTTGTATCATCCGAGAAAAGCCAACATAGTAGCGGATACATTAAGCAGGAAGGCCAATTACATGAGTTGAACATAAAATGCATGAGAATGACCGTGACTACTTCCTTGTTGGACTCGATTAGAACAACGCAAGTGGAAGCCGTGAAAGAGGAAAATCATAATCAAGAGCGGATTAAAGGGCAAAAGGCCCTTATGACTAAGGACAAGCATGACTTGTTGACTAGCTATGGGTGAATCTGGGTGCCAAAAATGATGGATGCTCGTAATACCATACCCCATGAGGCTTACAAATCTAAATTTTTGATTCATCTAGGCGAGACAAAAATGTACAGAGACCTGAAGAAGGTAGTTTCTTTAAGAAGGTAGTTTCTTTAAGGTGATGAGAAATTTTAATTCTTCAATATGAGATATCATGGGAAATGAAGCAATTGCCCTTTTATTGAATTGAATCTATGGAGAAATTGAGTGTAAAGAATATGACACTTGAGAATTGATAATGATGCTTGAGTCGCTAGTTAGTTTATGTGAACAATAGCAAGCCATTAGAATAGGCGACTATGTTATGTTAAAAGAGTGGCCATTAGATGAATATATTTAATTCGTATTAAATAAGACAAGTTAGATCACAGATAATTTAACCATCCAAGATTGAAAGATATGTGTTTGAGTATACTTTTGAGTAAGGTTAACCTTAAATTAGAAGGAAACCTCGGTACCTTCACAATATAAGACTTTGGAAAAGTTCATATGGAAGTTAGTTATAGACTTCCTAGTGTTAAATTTATTTTCGAAGAAAGTTTAGGCGAAGGAATTGATTTCCTTTTCAATAGAAAGACTAAAAATTTGTGTAAATGGTGTATACCATTGTTAAGCATAACAATAAACTTGTGATTAGTGTTTAGCTCAACATGAGAAGACGAATGAGTTTTTCTAGTTGATAAGATTCCAAGGACGGAATCCTTTTAAGTAGAGAGGAATTGTAATATCCCGAACTTTGAAATATCATTGACTTGGAATAGTTATGTTTTTAAATACTCATTAGATTATTAAGATTGAGATTTAATATAAAAGATCTTGATTATTAAGTGGTAAAAAATAAATTATGAAAGTTTTATAAAGTTTCATGTAAGTTTGGGTCACCAAAGTATGAGGAATTGAACTTGAGGGGCTAAAAATAAAAATTTGACTTATAAATATAATGAGGGAGAGTTCTAGACATTTCCTTTTCTTCTTCTTTGCCCCAGCCAATTTCTTCTTTCTAGAAAGAGGAGATGGAATGCTTTGATGAATCTTTGAATATTGGTGTTTGCATGTGATATTTGAAGCCATTCTTGAGTATTTTAGCTTGAATTTCTAGTTCAAGCTTGATTTTCAGGAACTTTAATGTGGTCAGCCTTCGGTACATATCTTCAGTAAGTTCTAACTTTAATTTATACATAATTTCAGTGATTAATGTTGTGTTTGAGGACTCATGGTTAGGTTGTTTGATTTTGTAAGTTAAATGGGTCAAAATTGCAAAGTTAGGGTTTGATTACTTAATGATTAGGTATGGCAATGTTATAAACTATTTTGATGTGTTATAAAGGACCAAAACATGTTATATAAACTTATTTTTGAGTTTGACAATCATTAGAGTCGAGTTAGGTGAGAAAATTGCAAGTTTTGGTCAAGAAAACTCAAAATTATGTTGTTGTTCAGATTTTGCTACACTTTCTAGGTTGTTTTATTAAATTCATGAAAAATCAACCGTTTATTATATTTAGGCGTATCATTATCGGTGGAAAGCTAGGAATATCTAGTTTATTCGATATTTTGATCACACAAGTTAATTCCAATGTTAGGTTTGACAAAATGTTGAAATACATAAGGTATGTCAGTTTTGGCGCATATTTTGGCAAATATAAAAGAAGAATTCTTTTATTCATTGACCTTAAACTTTCATGAGGTGTTTTAGGATTCATGAGTATGACCAATTAAAGTGTGTTTGAGGCCTCTTAAGTCATCTAATATTGAAGTCAAATATTCCTTCGGGTTGAGAATTTGGTAAGTTATCTAAAAAAGTTTTGTTTAAACCTTTGTAATAGGTTCTGACATCAAGTGAGATTATTTGTGGTTGGGTAGTGATTGTCATTACACCCGCAGGTAAGTACACCGTGTGGATTTTTGTTTTTATAAAAGAATAATAAAGTCATCATTCTTATGTTTATTTATGTTTGGCAATTAGATTCATGAGATTTATGAGATGTGGTATGTTTATGAGATTATTAAGTTATGCCAATTCTCCAAGAGGCTTATGCTTCTTGTAATGATCCATACTTGTATGTGCCTATGTTATGCTATTACTCCTTGTACGAGTAGTTATGATTTTATGATCATGCAAGATGATTATGATACGATGATTATAGTGTATGCACAATGTGATGTCCAATACACGTTGTGATGATTGTGATTTGTGATTATAAGTTATAGGCATTGTCATGCCTAATGTTTATTGATTGCTTGAGTTTCTTTGCCTTGATGGCTTGTGCTAGGTGTTGACCCTTGTAGTTTGACTTTTAGTCCGGACTAGACCCTTGTACAATTGCATATTGGATTGATTATTTGCCACTAGTAGACGTGTATGGTTCAAAAGGCTTCGGCGAACCAAACCACGAGATGCTTGTGTGGCATTAAAGAGAGATTGATGTTGCGATTGGTGGAACCGGGTAGGTGTCCATGCTCCATGTGATCTAAACGCGGTTCAACCGGCTAACGGGCCAACTAAACTGGGTTTTAGAGCACGAGCAAAGTGAGGAACCACCTAATAAATGCCATTATTGGACTTCGAGATACAGACACCTATCTTTCATTATGATGGAATGCTTTATGCTCCCCCACCTTGACGGGGAGATATGGTTACATGTGGGCATGTATTAGGCGTGGTTAGCTACCACATGGAGATGATATTGCCCAATGGACTTACCGATATCCTTATGTGCTTTTGCATTTTGTGCTTAGCTAACATGTGTTTTAAACTTATGATGACTTGATTTTGAAACATAAATTATTTTTTGTTGTACTCACTCGCTATTTTAAGCTAACATATGGTGTTTCAAATGTTTTTGTACCTGTAGGTACACTTGTGGCCTCATGAGGCATGTAGATGCTTTGGGCATTGCTTCGGATTTCCTTTTTTATTGTTAATGCTCGTGTGATTGACTTGGTAACACTAAAAGTTTGGGTCATGATGATAAATGTTTATTAAATTCATGATTAAACTTTGTATTATGATTTGCAAAGATATTTATAGTTAGTTTATATTAGTAAAAGTTTATAATGTTTCCGCTTTATAGTAAATGATTTATAAAAATTATATTTAAAATGGTTTTTGAAAAATTTAAATTTGAAACGAAAAAATGTTACAAAATCCATAATGAAACAAGATATAGTTACGATGAGCTCTAAGCCAAATTTGAAATATGTTTTATTAAAGACACTGTTAATTTATTAATGGCCACCCTAGAAATTAAAGGTATGTCCACATTCCGAGTGTCCTATAAATGTACGAACTAACATCCGAAAATAGAGAATAGAAATATGATATGCAATGCAATGAAGTAAAGCTAGAAATAATTGAGATTTCTAAATATGCTTTGACCTACGTTTATGAATAGGAACCGGAGATATTTTATTATTCAGCTATCTTTTAAAGTGATACATTGGAACCTAGCTTTCAAAGTGATACATTGGAGCCTAGCTAAGAATAGCCAAGAAACCTTAGCAACTAATGGGTGTGGCCCATATACAAGTAAAACCGGACTAATTACACAGGTTGGGACCTAATGGCACTCAACCTACTCCAAACAAAAATCCCCTTGATTCACCAATTGAGTTTTCCTTCGTTTTAGGTCGGGTCATAAATAGTCCACTACGTCTTCTATAGATTGCAATTTCCAAGATAAATCACATTACAGTCATATATACACTCACATTAAAAATAAGAAGCCCGCCCTAGCTAAACCCTATAAGTGAAAGTGTAATTATCCGAACCCTAAAAGAAATTTTTGGTTTTATCGTATGGTGTTTGTTTGGTTGAAAGTCAAGTCATTTGTAGTTGGTATTTTTTTTTAGTTTTCTTAAGTTAGTGAATGCACGAAGGTACGTACCAAGCCTGGTTAATTAATTAGTCTTTCTATGAGATCAAGTAGACAGGTACTGAAACTCCATCAAATCATAGATTGCTAATTACCCAGAAAACTTAAATTACAATGGATCTAGACGTACTATATATATATATATATATATATATATATGTGTGTGTGTGTGTGTGTTTTTCACACAGTAGTACCTCAACAGTGTATCAGATAATCATCTAAATGTTTTTATTTATTTATATTTGTTTATAATTTCATGAAGTACACAATTATATATATCATATAAACCAATAACATTAAGAACATAAAGATTCAAAATAATTGTTAGACACAAATATGAAATATATGTGTGTGTGTGGAAAGAGTGAGAGAGAGAGGAAGAAAACTGTACTTGGAGCTTGAATATTCATAGAGTTTTCCTTTCTGAGAGAAAATAATCAAAGCAACTTCAGCATCAGAAAGCACTGAAAGCTCATAAGCCTTCTTCAAAAGTCCATTTCTTCTCTTTGTGAAAGTCACTTGCCTGTTTGTTGTGTTCTCTATTCTTTTCAGCTCAACTTTACCTCTCACCATTTCCTGTACAGTAGATATATATACCCATATATACAAACACAGTAAGTTAATCTTCAAACCTAATACTCTATAAGTAATTAATTAAACAAAACCCAGCAAAAATTTCTGAACTTTACCAAGTTTGAGCAAGAAACAACTCAAGAGAGGCAAATTTAGGATTTGGTCAAACAATCTGTTAACACAAAAACCCTGATAATTTTTTGGAAAAACTAATATATAGATCAATATTTCATGTAATAGAAGCACAGAAATTCAAGACCAAGAGAAACCCTAGAGAATATGTTTGGGAAGAAGTAGAAAGAGAAATGATTTGGAGCAAATTTATAAGTAGGAAAAGAAACATGAAGGATCTTTTTAAGGGTTGGTGAATCATGAATGGTGATATAAGGATTTCTTTGCTTACTTTCAGACCACAAACTCAGGTGGGTTTCTTTATTCATCATCTATCTTGTATTCCCTCTGTCTCAATGGCTAGCAAAGAAGGAAAGACACAAAAAGTGATTCCAGACCATAAAAATGTGTTCAGTGTAATAATAAAATATTCATAAACAAATAAAAAGTTTAGTTTTAACTTATTTTGGTAAACTTACGAAACAAATATAACCACGAATTATAATCTCTAAATATAAATAAAAAAATAACTTAAATAATTTATATTGAATTCTTATAACAGTTCGTTTTTGTAAAATTAAATTTTAATGATTAATTTAAATTAAAAATCTAATTTGATTTTAACTTTGAAAAGTTAAAATTCTTCAATTTGAATTAAAAATATTATATATAATTTCATATATGTTATTTTAAATATTAAAATATTATATTTTTTATCTTAATTTATAAATATCAAAATTACATTTTTATAATATATTAAAATATCATATTTAACTAAATTATTAGTTTATTATTTCAAAATATTTTATAATTTTTTCACACATTTTTAAATATAACCGATAAATATTTGATATTATTGCTCATAATTGTAAGGATATATATTGATCGATGATTTGTATAGGAAACACAATCACGCATCTTCGTATTATGATACCACATGTCTGTCATCAAGTCTGCCCCCTTGCGTAGACGTTACCATCGCTGGTCTTGATTTTAACGCTATTTGTCGCCATTTTTGAAACGCTCTTGTTTCTTTCGCGTTTTATAATTATTTAATATTTTTTATTAATGTTTAAAATTTATTATTTTGTTTAAATCAAATCACGTATTAAATGTACATTAAATATAATAGACTCCTTCGTGCATTTGCCAACTTTAGGCATCTAACCTTTTTTACATTAATTTAATACATTAAATTTCTTTTTCAATATAAAAAATGGACTTTTTGACCTGCATAGCATGTAATAAGTTTACATTTTCCTCTAGCGACCATACATATCCTGTGACTTTCACCCAAAAACAAAATTCCAATCTAGAAATCATTGACCACACAAATTTGTCGACTTCATCTTCATCGGAGAAACCAAATCTGGAACAAACTCGTCAAGCTTATCTTCAACGACTTCTACTTGGAGGATTTTTGTTGGGTTCTTGGAACAAGTGGGTGCTTCATCTTCGTTTGAGTTCCTCTTCATCGAGTTCGTCGAGACATTTACAGCAGGAGGAGGAGGAGGAGAACAAGTCTGTGTTTCATCTTCCCTATCCAAATCGATGTTTGCTGGAGTCCTGGTGGTTTTATTGATCGGTTCCAGTTCCCCATTCAAATCGTTGCATCATCTTCTCCGTTCTTGGCCTTGGGCTTCATCAGAACTTATTTCATGATGGTTGAATCGCTGTTCTTGGTCGCCGGTGACCTCCTCCGGCCATTGGAGAGATGAAAACGGTTGATGTCAAATGATTGACTAATGACCTCATAGAGTCCTTTTTATCATTAAAAAAAGAGATTTTAATACCTTAAAAGCAAAAGTACTCAAGTAGGAAAGGGTTTTTGGTCGATGCCAGAATCCTGCTGTCAGTTTGGCATTGGCTATGAGTATGGTCAAATCTTCTTGCTCTAATTGAAGCTAACCAAGAAATGACATTGGTATTCTCTGGAGACTTTAATGATGTTCGCGAATAGGGTGAAAGAATGAAGAATCGGTTCAAGATTTTCAAAATCTGCCTAGGTTGCTTTTAATGATTTTTTAATTCTTGGTTCACTGTTGAGAGTTTGGAAAGTGTTGTCGTTTCATGCTAAGATTCTAGTGAGAACTACCACGTGTCTGGTAATGTAGTTGTGAGGCTTATATTTGGTTCGGCTAAAGCACCTCAAAAATTGCATCAACACACGGGAGGTTAAAGTTTAAAGTTGAAGATACAAATTCAGCTCTGGACTTGCGGAGGAAACTCAATTATTTGGAGGTCCTTACTGAATCTTCTTTACTTACGGAGTATGATACTATGATCGGAGAGAATCAAAGGAGAAATCAACTCTTGGGTTTACCTTTAAATGGGTATTGGATAACGAAACCATAGAGAATCAAGGCTATAGCTGTTCAATTTTTCTCGGACAAATTTTATGAACCGATTCGTAATCATTCCGCTTTAAGAAACTCTCGTATTCTCAAAGAGACTCTCTAGAAGGTATTTTTCGGTGGGTGAGATTAAAACAGCGATTTGGGATTGTGACAGTGATAAAAGCTCAAGGCCCGGCTGGTTTTTCCAATGCTTTCATTAAGAAAATTTTGAAACATTCTTGGTCCGAGTTTCATCGAGGCAAATCGTCATTTTGGGGCATCTATGAAGTTGGATTCTTGTGCTTTTTTTTTTTTTTTTTTTGTCCATTATCCCCAAAATAAGAGACCCAATTTATTTGGTGAATTATCGACCTATAAGTTTAATAGGTTGTTTTTATACAATTGTTGCTAAGGTGTTATCAAACCGGTTGAAAGAGGTGTTCTCTTCTGTTATTGTCTATGAACAATCATCATTTTTAAAGAATAGAAGTATCTTAGATGGGACGATGATTGTAAATAAGATTGTCAGTTAGCTTAAGAGACTTAAGAAGAAAGCTTTTATGTCAATCGGATGATCCTTCAAGTAGGGAAGTTTCATAAGGTTGTGTTTCAATGTCAATCGGGTGATCCTTCAAGTAGAGAAGTTTCTTGGACTTGGACGCTTGAAACTCTGGTATGTTTTGGATATCATCTATTAGGAAAGTGATAGAGGATATGCAATCGTACAGAATAAAAGGAAGTTAGTTCTTTATGGTTAAACAAGTAAAGTAAAAAAAATTATATGGAAGTTACAAAAAGAAATGTTGCGTGCATCGGATAATCTGGTCAAAAGAGGTGTAATTCTTTCATCTCTTCTATGCCTTTTTTGTATGGGTTACATCAAGAGACTGAGATGCATTTTTTCTACTCTTGCTCTATTATTTGGGAGAATTTTGATGAATTTAGGAAATGGTGGGGTCTTGATTGGCCAAACTTCCTATCAATTAAAGATTTACTTGATTAGGGAAATATTTTGGGTCTAAAGGGTCTAAGATATGAAGCTTTCTCGGTGGCATTATTTTCTTGGTGTTGATCAAATTAGAAATTCAGAAATAACAAGGTCTTTTCATCAAATTCAGATAATGCCTCATCTCTCCTTGAAATGGTGCACAGTAATTCTTTCTTATGGTTAAACTCTAGGTGTCTCCGGTTAAACAAATTAAATTGGCTTAATTGGCGTCTAAACCTAATGGAGGAAGTTAGAATGTAATTTTTTTCACTTTGTTTGTATTAACTCTGGTGTATTTTCTAGCATCTTGCTAGTTTTGGACTTTTAATAGAATTGCTGGTGTTCAAAAAAAAGTATGAAAGTGTTTATTTTACAAAATAGTAAACAAGTTTGAAAAGTGTTTCACCTTATTCATGGGTTATTTCACATCACAATATGAAATAAAAGGATAAATAACCTTAATAAAACACTTTTCAGACTTAAATACTATTTTATAAATTTTCTTCGATAGGAAATTACAAAAACTTTATTACCTTATTATGTAATTTTCAATTTCGTATTATACAGTGGTTTAATTTTTTTTATCATTTTAATTAATCACAAAATATTGGTAAATACTTTAGCCCCATTACCTATAATAGTGCTCAAATGCTTTAAAAAATTCCCCACTCTCTCTATATAGTATATGTTGTTGACATGGTTTTGAAAACCAAATAGTCATCCTCATCCAACATTCCCTCTACCACTTTTTACTTGTTGAGTCGATCCAAAAAAAGGATTACGTCATAATTTTAGGTGATTCTGTCATTCTACACTTTCAACTATAACTAATCCATCAAACATCTTTTACTATATAAAATTACACAAATACCCTCGGAGTACAAGAAATGGTCATATAGAACCACACCCACCATACTGTCACGTCAGCTTTTTTTTCCTACCACTTAATCAACCACCTAGCTTCATAATGATTACTTCTCATCACACCAAATTATCAGATCCACATATTACTCAACTAACCAATTAAAATTTAATAAAAAATAAGTTAAAAAAATAAGTGTCCACCCACACCCATTCACATATGGTGAATAACACACATCCCCTTCCACCACACCTTAAGGGAGTGGTACCACACCCACCCCCTAAGTGATTATCCCACCATACTCATTCACCACTTTTCACTCCTTATACTCTTAGTTATATTTTTAATTATTATATTTACCAATTAGGTGTTTTATTTTTGTCACTCTACTCTTTCAACTATAGCTAAACCATCAAACATCTTTTTATAAACAAAAGTTTTAAAAATTCCATCTCCATCTACCATTTTTTAAAGAGAAAATGTTCTAGTATAAATAAAAGACTAATCTATATCAATTTATTAGATGATAATGACTCTTAATTTAATAAAATAAATAAAATTACTTAATATTAACCATCTATTTAATTAAAATTAAAATTAAAATTCCAATTTTGATTTTTTAGTCAAAATTGAACTAATGTTATTAGAAAAATTGCATATATGCCCTTTATAAACATTAAAATATTATATTTGTGTACCATAATTTAAAAATATCATATTTACCCTTTATAATATTAATTTAAAATATTATATTTAAACAAATTCTCAATTTTATCAATTTAAAATATTTTATAATCATTTAAATTTCTTTTTAGTAATAAAGATATGACCTTATTGTACTAATTATAACAATAATGATCAATTACTTATACAATAAATACAATCATGTCTTATCGTATCATGATATCATGTTTCAACCGTCACGTCTACCCTCAACCTAGCATTGACCCTTCCACTACTAATATAATTTTCAATTTTTTTAATTCTCATTTTTTCGTGTTTATAATTATTTGATATTTTTTATTAATGTTTAACATTTATTTATTTTTTAAACTCAACTCGTGTATCACATTGACACCTAATCTAGTTTTATATAATCTACTAAAAACTAGACAAGGGAGGCATTGGTTACATGTGATCTTGGAAGATCCAAATCGGATTGTAAATCCAATAACACCACCTAAAAGTTACATGTTAGATCTTCAGGATATACAAATAAAAAGGGGAGATTTTAACATTAACGTGACTTGAACGATGGATTATTCAAAAGATATATAGACTTGACATCCAAGTGGTTCTTCTTGCTTCATCCTTCTACTTACACAAGATAATATGTGTAATCTACTATTTTTTTTCTTATTTCCTACATTGATTTTGACATTTATGTTAATATTATTATTAGAAAAATAAGTAGAAAAATTTTATATAAGGATAAAGGAAAACTCTCATTAAAAATAGTCATCCATCACATTGGGTCAAAAAAAACCCAAGCATATATAATAGAGTTTATTACATTTTTGGTATCTGTGGTTTGGTAGTTTTTACGGTTTTAGTACTTAATTTTTAAATTTTACGATTTTGGTCCCCAAATGACTAAACCTCATACAATTTTGGTTCATGCTCAAACTAAAAAGACTAAAATTCCCCTGCACTTATTTTTATCCTTTTTTAACATGTTTAAATAATTACAAATTGATTTTTAATAATAGAATAATAAAAATAAATCTCTTTTCTTTTTAAATCTCTCTCTTTTCCAACCTCTTTCACACCCTCTCTCCCTCTCTCTCTACGTGCTATATTACTGCCACCGCCACCTCTAACACCACCGCCGACCATCCTTTACCCCTAAATCGTCCCTTACAAAACCACCATCCCCTAGCTTGCAATCGAACATACACACACCCCAACCACCACTACAATCATGCACACACCCCCCAACCACCACTACAATCAAGGACAGTAACTCCTTTGCACAACATCAGACTTCCTTCCCACAACCATCATTCCATCTATGACAGCAGCTCCTCCGATGTGGTGGGTGTTCGTCATTAATCAATTCAACCATTGATTGTAACGGGTGTGTGTCATTATGTTGGATTATGGTATGTAATCAGTTGATTTTGATTTTGATTTCGATTGTGTAACGCCCACTTTTTAAAAAACATGCAACAATGAAAAATGTGCAATATTACTTTATTAAAAAGGGCATCAACTCGTTCAGGTATCATATAAAAATAGTCTCCATTGGTGTCGCACAAAAACTTTCTAGGATGTTCCTCATCCGCCACAAAACCCGAAAAGGATGAACAACAAAGAATGAGCTAAAAAGCTCAGTGAGCAACTTCGCAAGGCACTCAAATGATAGTAATTAACATGTAACTGCAATCTCATTTATATCACACGGAATGCTACCATAGCACACTAGCGGTAGTCTTACCTTTACATATCTACCCTTTACCAAAGTAGACGGTCTGTAACATACTGATCATTTAATCATATCTCACATATATAACGATAATTTAAAGCTATAAGTTGTATAACTGTAAAGTTGTACCATTTCAAAGCAGTTTAAAGGTAATACCGTAAGTTGTACCACTGCAAAGCAATGTAATATAAGTTGTACCACTGTAGAGCAGTGCAAAATAACTTGTACCACTACAAAGCTGTGCATCCGTAATAATGTATTATGGAGAACCAATAATACATATTGAATCTCCCTCCATAATATACTTGGTACCAAGTTATAACCTCCATAATTATATTGTAACTGTAGATTTGTAAAGTTGTAATACGAAGACCAATAGCACATATATTTGATCTCCCTCCATAATTTACTTGCTACCAAGTTACCATGTTCGTAATCATATAACATATCATATCATATCACATAAGCAATAATTGCACGTATATCATACGTTCAATCATCACATACATATAGTAAAAGAGAAGTAGCATGCTATATATCGACATAATCTACCGTTCTCTCTCATATTTGTATATATACATATACATACACTATCTCAATACTCTAGCCTTAGTCATAAACATGTATCTCTGTCTCGTGTCTTTTATATACAATTATACTCATCTCTAGAACAATCATATAGAAAACCTTACTCTAGTATTTTATATACACAATTACAGCTAATTAATATCTTTAAATACTAGGTTAAGGTACTCACCTTAGCTAATCCGTTACGGCTCTCAAGTCTGTCCAGCCCACAACCACACTGTATATATCTCTTCTACCATTAACTGAGGTTATCTACGATCACCTACATAATGAATCAATATATATAGTCTTAACTCCTCTTAAATGTTAAATAAATACCAAACAACCCCTTCTACAGCCTTAGGTTTCCCTTCTGTGGCCGTAGTAGGTACACTCTCCCTTCTACAATCGTAGTTATACTTTCTATGGCCGTAGGAGGTACTTTCCCCTTCCTACGGCCGTAGGAGGTACTTTCCCCTTTCTACGGCCATAGGAGGTACTTCCTCCTTTCTACGGCCTTAGTTGTACTTTTTATAGGAACACACAGATGAGGTTTCGCGATTTCAGTTCTACCTTTGCGGGAATTTCAACCAAAACACTCCAAACTCAATTTTAAATGATTCCAATCGTCAAGTATGATCATAATAAACTTCATAGCATCCCTTAACATCATTTTATCAATTTTCCACTTCTAATTTCAAGGCTCTGATCATTAAAACCCATTTGACCCATTAAATTAATGGTTATTGATCTAACTTTGATCAAAACTTAATCATATTAACTCTATATGAGCTTCAATTCATTAGAAAAGAGATTAGATATATTAACAAGGATCCAATTTGATGTTATATACACCTAAGACCCTATCAAAATCACACTTAGCTCAAGAACACATACATAGATAAAGAAGATACTTACTTGCTACTAATTCTTGTTCTTGATTCAATTATGCCAAGTTGTATTCTTGATTGAATCCTATAAAGCTCAATTTGTTTCCCCATGAATCTTGTTCTTCTCTTCCAGAAATTTCCAAATGAATGAAGAAGAATAAGGATGATGATTTCTATTAAACAGAAGAGGTGACCGACTTGGGTCGGTTTATGTAACTAGCGGGTATCCCGCTCCCCTATCCGACTTACAACTTATCTATACGATATTTATAAATCCCAATGAAGATATATTTGAAACCATAATTTTAAACCGTTTAATAATTAATAACTTGTATTCATTTTCCTCAACTTTTACTCAATATCTTATTTAATAGTAATTTAATTTATAAATTTGAGGTATCACAGATTGAAGGTTTTATCATCTAATACTTTCAATTAGGGTTTTAAGTTTTGATTGTAGATATTTAGTAAGCTTGAATTTGGGTATTTATCATCTAGTTTCAGTTTGGGGTATTTAATAGTAGTGGTGTTAGAGGTGGTAGTGATGTGGCGTTGGTGGTATTAGAGGTGACAGTGGTGTTGGAGGTGGATGTGGTGGCAATCTAGCACACAGAGAGATAGGGAGTCAGAGTTGAGATAAGAGCAATTTAAAAAGAAAAGAAATTTGTTATATTTTATATTTTTTTATATTAAAAATATTAAAAATAAATTCAGAATTATTTAAACATGTAAAAAAGATTAAAAAAATAAGTCAGGATCATTTTAGTCTTTTTAGTTTGAGCAAGGATCAAAATCATTAGATGTTTGGTCATTTTGCGACTAAAATCATAAAATTTAGAAGTTAGGGACCAAACACGTAAAAACCACCAAACCACAAAGACCAAAAATGTAATTAGCTCTATATAATATGTATGATGAGTATCGAATTGAACCCATAGAGATCACAAAGAATGTAGAAATCATCTTTGCAATTATGCCCTAATTCAATAAGCATTTCAATATTCAAAAATTGTGTCATTGTTCTTAGTTTTCTCTCACATATGATAGCTAAGTTCATACATTATCATTGTGGATTTGCCTTAATAGAGCTTGATATCTGATACAATTGGGTCATACCAGGTATCAGAGTAGGAGTGGATCAAAGGTGAATCAATTGATCTGTTTGTGTTTTTATTTCTTCAACATTTGGATTTTTGATATTTTCGATATGACATTTGCTGGTGTTCATTAATTCGGTAAGTTTTACTGAAATTGTAGATTGGATTACGTTTATCTGTTGATTTTGAGATCAACTGAATCATATATCATCAACATCGATTGAAATATTGGTTTAGATTTGAGTTTTGGAATTTGATGTTACTCGGGTGTTCTTCATTTGTTCTACAAATTTAATCATTGATTATGTTTATTAGATCAAAATTTGAAGTTGTTTTGCGATTGAGTATAGTTTTCGAGTTTGTTTTTATCAAGGATTAGAAGAATAATCATTTCAAGAGGACTATTGATTGAATTTTGCATGGACGGAGAGTTTGAATCGCCATTGTTCTTGAATCGCCAACTGCAGAGTTCTTTGAATTGCAAAACTTTTCCATCGCCAAGTGCTGAGGAAAGGGTTTCAAACGCCAAGTTCATATTGGCTTGATCGCTAAGTTCATATTGGCTTGATCGCCAAGTAGATTTCAATTCTTTTGGATCGCCAACTACTTTAGACCCCAAGTTCAATTTGAGTTCATGGATCACAAAGTGCACTTCAAAAATCATTAGAATCTCCAACCACATCAAATCTGAATCGCCATCTATAATAGTTTTTTCTCCGGAATCGCCAAATAAAAAACCACTTAGAAAAATTTATATACTTGGTACGATTTTTATGCTTTTAAGAATTGATATCGCCCAAATTGAATAGTTATTTCGGAGCGATATCCGGTCGTTTCGTATGGTTTTATGAGTAATTTGGTCTTAATTGATACTTAATTCATTATTTTTGATATCT
>JAUEJL010061961.1:0-18260 GCA_032274825.1 Drosophyllum lusitanicum | reverse complement strand
CTTCATAAACCACATGGATGGACATTGTACCAAGATCTTTGTTCAGTTTGATGTAGTTGGCAAAGTTGTTCCATTCAGGTCTCAAGTTGTTCAGAAACTTGATGTTGATATCGTTATCATCTCTTACAATCTTGTTTCGCTTTAACTCATTCAGAAGATCACAGAACCTTATGAAGGTTTCTTCAAGAGTTTCATCTTCTTTTGCTTTGAACTCATCATAGGCAGAAATCAGTTTGTTGACTTTGATTCTTGCACCCAAGGTTGTTCCCTGACCAATTCGAGCCAATTCATCCCACATTTCTTTCCCTGTCTGCAGAGTGTCAATGTGTGTATAGATGTCATCTGTGACACCTTGTTGGATATAAGTTATGGCTTGCATGTCACCTTTAGCTCTTCTTTTCTCGGCTTCGGTATAAGACGATGGTTGTTTCACTTCACGAGAAGGTAGGATTGGCGGATTATTATCTGGATTTCCTGCCACATCAATCATAAACACTGCTGGGCCTTCTTGAAGTGATTGAAGAATCTCAGTCCCATTTTCATGATTCTTAATGAACCGGAGAAACCGACTTCTCCATTGAGAATAGTTGTTGCGAAAGAGAACCGGAGGTTTGGAGTCTGAACCCATGACCAAAGCAGTATTCGTGTTCATTTTTGCTGTTTTGAAAATGATACAATAAACGGACCTTTTTAGTGGAAAAATTAAGGTGTTTTGCGATTTGGTTTTAAAAGGAGATTTGTGATTCAGATTTTAACAATTGATTGGAGATTGAAACTTTAACACTTGATTGGCGATTGCAGCTTTAACACTTGATTGGCGATTGCAACTTTAACAAACAATTCGCGATAGCAGTTTTAACAAACAATTCGCGATAGCAGTTTTAACAAGCAATTCACGATAGCAGATTTAACACATGTTTTGCGATTGCAGATGAACTTTAGCGATTCAGCAACAGAGTATTAAAAAAACAGTTTAAAAACTCCAAATTCAAGCCTTGAAATCCAATCTTTTTGATACAATAGCTTCCACAATTAGCTGAACATCAAAACCCGACCCTTTATTCAACCAACAAACACCCAAATACGAAGAATCAACCTCGAAACAACCCAAAAATAAAAACCTAGATCTCGAACTAAAAATTCCAAAAAAAACTGATTTTTCGAGATTTTTCTCGGTCTTTTGTTGCACTTCAACTCGGAAACACAAATCACTAATCACTCATGAATAATATCAGATTAATACAGGAGATTCAGAGATGAATAAGCAGGAGCTAGAACAGATCTCGTTTTTGTAATAACAGGGCCATACGAACATGAACAAAACATATCCAAAAAGCACAGATTTAACTTTTATATTACCTTAGATCCACTACTGCGCTCGGATACCAATTGTAGGTACCATATCATCAAGTATCAATCATAAATATGGAAGCAATCTCACAATGATATATCT
This sequence comes from Drosophyllum lusitanicum, assembly GCA_032274825.1. Lineage (NCBI taxonomy): Eukaryota > Viridiplantae > Streptophyta > Magnoliopsida > Caryophyllales > Drosophyllaceae > Drosophyllum > Drosophyllum lusitanicum. The sequence continues at coordinate 16,807 of JAUEJL010061961.1, read as the reverse complement.
TGGCATATATGTATGTATACGTATGAAGAACTACCAAGAACACAGTTTCAAGAAATTTGACTGCTTCTTTTGATTTAGGGCACACACATAAAGTATATATACCATTGGGTATTTACACAAATTACCCTACACTATGACTAATGTCATATGTAATACCAAACTTACCTAAAATGTATTGAACACAATTCTAGGATCTAACACACCTCTTTTCACGTCATCATAGCCTTAGTTGTAGCTCCCAACGCTACAAGCCGCCAACTACGGTCAAACCATTCCTTGCATTTCGGTGTCACCATGCTCCCTGATCCGTAGCCGCTTTCTTGCCACATACTATCATTTTGTTCTTCTTTTTATATTATATTATTCTCTCTCATTGTAATTTTGCTTAAGTATGAGTGTCTTGCCCTCTTCGTGACGATTGCAGGAGATTTTTAGGTAGAACAAAAACATAATTAAGTGACCTAACTCGAGTATATGATGGGCTACGGTCACATGAATTTTTGTATATATATTGATAAACTTACTCGACTAAAGCATCATCACATATGTGTAAACTATGTTACTAAGGCTTGAGTTATCAAGGTAGTCCAAAAACTAATAAGATGCGAGTTTTAGTCGTTAAAGAGACAAGATTGTGTGTGCATTCATTCACTTGTACGTCCAAGGTTAAGTTATTCAGACGGTGTTTGCTAATTGCATCATAACTGGTTTGAGAGAGAGAGAGAGGCTCAATTGAACTTCCAAGTGATCAAAGAAACGTTAAGTTGTTTGTTAGACAATAGTTAGTTACAGAGATTTTTAATAAAGGGAAGGCCTCCCTTCCAAACTGCCTCCATCTTAGGACCACCAATCTGACTCACAACAATTAACCACCGTTTTACGAAATCATTTACAGTTGTAATTATATATCTAATATTTATTCGTTATATTTTATCTAGTTTTTTGAAAAGTTTGTCCCCAAAATTTGTTGGTAACACCCTGACTTAGGTACACTTGTACAAATATAAGTCACTTTGTGCATGAGAATACGAGATTGAGAGAGAGAGAGAGAGGGGTAAGAAGGTCTTACTGGGCTTCTTTCACATGGTTGCGACTTTTTACAGCTTAACAGTCCAAGCCCAAACAATTGAATGATCGAAAGAGCCCCAACTACACTCCTACAGTAGGTGTACAGTTTATGACTTTGTGAGTTTGTTTTGTAGCTTTAGGATTTGTTGAAGAATATTTTCAAGCTTATGTTAAATGCAAGCGAAGAATGTTTTCTTCTCGTCGGACCAGAAGACTGATTTCTGTCTTGTAAAGCATTGTATGTATAGCTTAAAGAACCCCATAAACCGTGTCGTTATTGCAGTAAGATATATCGAAAGCCCATTGCATGATAAGGTGTATTTACCTGTCATGTGATAACCGATGGTACGCAGTTTTTACAGCTTTTGATTTTGAGCCAAACTGAAGTTATAAGGATTGTGCTAAACACTGTTTAAATGGAAGCTTTCATATATTTCATTTTTAGAAAACTGTTGTTTAACCACCGTTTTACAATCCCCTAAAAGCTCCTAACCACCAAAATTACTCCTACCACGAATATTATCTTTAGCCATTGTCCATAAGTCAATGATGCTTCTGCTCCACTATACCATCACATGAAAGACGAGAGCTAACAAGTATTACGAACCATTAAAAAATACATGGCACAATCAACTCGACGCTCCCTCCCTTATTCATAAATACGTAAAGGTGATTCGAGGGTCAAGGTTCTGCATCCATCGACTTAATCGGTTCTTCGTAGACACTGTTTTTGAGGAATAACATATCATGACTTGTGTACCCAGGATCAGGATCAAGAACTTGATCTCCTAGATTAGGAGAAACTGTACTTTTTGTTCCTAATTTGACAGCAGTAAGTGCTGCAATAAACTGTTCATGACCCCTTGGCTTCATAAACCGTGATTCATCATCACGCCCAACCAACTGCATTTTCCTCATGTGAACCTCATCCTTCACTTTCTACAATAAACAAGAGGGAGATGACAACAAAGTTATGTTTCGAGAAAACATGGTTGAATCACTGCGACATTTGTTTACAAACTATAAAACAGAAATATTTTTGTTACCTGCGATATATATTAGGTAAGAATCAAGTGGAGCTAAGTAAATGTAGTCGTATTAGGTAATGAACTAATGATGAAAATATGCAAACAAGTACCTTGGTTGCACAGAACGAAATGTTAAGAAAACAAGATTTTCATGACCAAACATTTACTACAAAAAAACCAAGCAACAGCCAAAACATAATTAACAAAAGTGTATAAATGTTCGATGCGTTGAACTAACCACATGAAAACTCAAAAGTTCTAAGCAATTAGGATGAGATTAGTTGCAAAAAAGAGCAGGTGTTATCCAAAAACAAATAAATCGAAAATTAGAAAACATATTCGAATTTTTTATTTTCAGATTTCTTCTATTAACTTTGTAATTGTTTTTCAAAAAGTTTCACAGCTATCCACCACCACCACCACCACCCACCATTACTTCCATCCCTCATCCAAGCCATCCATTGTCTCCATCATCAGCCACCTACACTGGCCGCTGCCGTCCTTCATAATTGACCTTCTTCGCATGCGATTTTCATCAGCCACCCGCCCACCCCTACCAGCCCATCTCGTGGTTTGTCATCAGCCACTTCCGCCAACCACCTGCGTTGGACGTCATCATTTTTTAGTTGGACACCTTTGCTGGTTGTCGTCATCATCCACCTTGGCCACCTCAGGACACTACCACTGTTGTTCGATCATCCGTCACCTCCGCTGGATGCCGTCTTCGTCATTGGCCATCTTCATCGTATGCCATCTTTGTCTGTCATTACTGACCTTCATCATATGTCTTCCTCATCCAATGTTGTCTACCACTTGCACCTCCGCCAACTCCGTGGCCGGCCACCTCCATCGGTCACCATTGTCATCTGTTGTTGGCCACCTCCACCGGTCGTCATCATCATCTCCGTGGTGGGCCACCTCCTCCAGGTCATTTGTCTGCCACGTTCACCAAACGTCATCCTCGTCCTTAGTTACCCACCTTCTCCGACAGTCATTGTGAACTTCCACCGTCATCATCCTCAGTCGGCCACCTCCAAGGACTATCATTGTCAGCCACCTCCTCTAGGCTACATCATCGTCTGTCATCAGCAACGTATACTAGTGATCGTCGGTGACGACTTCTATAGTTCTATTGACAGCCTTCTAGAGTTCAAACTCTCTCTCTCTCCCTCTCCCTCCCTCTCTCTCTCTCTCTCTCTTTCTCTCTCTCAGGGAGTGTTGATGTTTGAATGCTCAAAGTGGTTATTGTAACCGGGAGAATCAATACTTGGATAATAACTTGGATCAAAGTAGCAGATAGCTTAGTAACATTACGTATATGATTTATCTCTATACACAATTTTCTTAACACCTTTTCTAGTCTTCTTATGAAAGCCTAGCTATTTAGATACTGCATAATCACCTTCTACAATTAACCGCACATCCACTGATCCACACACTACGAGTAGAACTAAAACTTAAATTGCGTTAATTACATATCACAAAATATGAAATTCAGCTAAAACTGCCTGTTTCAACTTCTAAATATCTTCAAATAATCTGTGAACATCGTTAGGTTTACGTAAATTCTTGTTTTTATGCCGTTAAATGTAAGTGCTTTATATCTATATCATCACAAGCATAACAAGTAAGAACTAGTCGATGTAAAGGATCTAGGAATTCTAACTGCAAATCATGTAGGAAGAGAAACAGAAAACCAACCTGCATTAACCTATAATCGAATTCCGGCGGCCCAATTTGGCCGACGGTCAACGATCCAAAAAAGTTTCCGAGCAAGGCAGCATCAGGAACCGCAAGTCCCTGCACTAACCCAGCAACCAACCCACCAAGAAAACTATCTCCGGCACCGGTTGGATCAATCTGAACAGTCGGAAATGGAGAAATTTGCAGCTCCCCGTCTTTCCAATACACCGTACACCCATCTTTGCCACTCGTAACCACAACACAACATGATTTCCGCGCTTCCTCTACATCCACATACGGTGCTTCCTCTGCAGAAGCTTTCAAGAACCCAATTCGAGGAAGCAAGTGAGCAAACCCACTTTCTTTTAGGTTCATAAGCTTCACAGTTCCGTCGATTTCATCGAAATCCCTAACTAGGGCTTGTATGTCGACGAGAACGACATCACATATATCCAGCATCTTCTCTAGGGTTTCCGGAGATATCTCCCCTGCAATTCCAACAGCCATACCGAAATTGAAATTCGATACATCTGGTAAATCAGATGGACAAATCGGGTCGCATGATTGTACCCGTTTAAGAACCCGATCCTCCCGCCGGATCTCCGATGGATCGGTTACAAAATAAGCGTGGAAGACGGCTGTTTTTCCCGATGGGGATGTAATAGGGGGCTGATTGACGTTGGCGTTGTAGATGAAATCGGAACCCACTTTGGATACGTAATCGGAGGGGATGCTGAGGCCGTCAAGGATGGCGGAGATGAAGGAGACAGCGCCGCCGAGGGTCTCGGCGAGTACTACATCGTCTTTGATAAGGACATCGTGACAGTAGTTACCAACGATCAAACCACGGGGGTCTCGATTTGCTCCCATTGTGAGGTAAGTGATTATTGGTGCTATGAGGGGGGTGGTGGTGGAAGATCATGAGTGCATGTTAATGGGGGTTGGAATTGAAGTTTGAAGAAGTGGATTTGGACCGAATTGGAGAGAATGATAAGGAGATGACGCGCGGCAGGAAAGAATCGTTTGTTTATGGGTGGGAAGATGCAGAGTGGTGGTGAGGTGGTGGTTTTATAATCGGAGGTGGTGGCTGATCAGTGGTGGTTATTTGAATTGCGTAGGAGTTCGGGCTTTATTCATATTTTTTCGCTCTTTATATTTTTACTTGGAGAATGATTACAAGTTAAGCTCTCGATTAATTTTTTATAATTTTTATAAACAGCAATTTTAAAAAACAGCAATTTAAGCTCTTGATTAATTTTTTATAATTTTTATACTTATTTTTTAATTGATTTTTGATTTTATATAAACGAAACAAAGCTGTTTTTTTTAAAAACTAAAAATAACTTTCTTTTATTTTTATACACAACCCTAAAAACGGTGTTATCATTTTTTTTACTTTGAATATTATATTATTCTTAAAAATATTAAATGAATGGCCAGCTCTCAAAAAATGGTTTAAATTTTGAACATATGATATGTACTGCTAGCAATATTTAAAATAGATGTTGTCACACTCATATGCCTTTTTAATAGAAGAATGTTTAATATAGTCCATAATTAATTCATAGTCCTAAGGGACTAATTTTAGCCTTTGGATCAATAACATCAATGGTTCAGATTAAATTTTAAAAATTTGGACGGAATGGCATTTTCGTAATTCACATGTGATGCTTTTACAAATCACATATGATTGTATACTGAATCACCAGTTATTAAATATTAGAATTTTATGACTATGTTTTTTAAATGAACTTCATTGAGCACTACTCCTCTTTAATAAGCAAATACTGAAATGACAAAATTAAATTTTATTAAGAGGTATATAAATATGGTATCACCTAAGTCAAGTGATACAACAACACACATCATTTTCCATTAAATTTTTATTTATATGTTTTAATCATAGTTAATAATATTAACATGATTTACAAATGAAACGTGTTAATGGTATATTGTTTCAAATGAAGCCTTAATAGCTTATTAGACTCAAGAGAAAAGTTTAAACGAGAACTGTTTTTTATGTCAGAACTATTTGTAACAATATTAATGTCTCGTTAATAGGGGTGTTTTGGTCACTTATATATTTACTCAATCGTGAATTACGTCCGTGTAGACCGTCATTAATGAGTGATGCTTGTTTTTCTTAAAATATCTCTCACTAATGAGTACATTAATAAGACCCTATAAGTATTAGTCATTGGTTTATTTCGATCAAAAATCGGCTTTGGTTCTCGCATTAAAAAAGTTCTTATTTAAATTCTCCTCTTAGCCCTAAAGAACTTATAGACGTATTTCTGTATACAATTAATGATATAAAAAAAAGATTCAACCATGTCATTGTCATAAGTAACATAAAGATGTGTATATATTCAATGTATTAATGGTTGATGACTACTGATTTATATGCAAGTGGATGATATCTTAACATGTTATAAATGAGTGGTCAAAACACTTGAACAAACCATGTTTTATGGTTTTGTGGATATCCCCTTGTATTTAGAAGTATATATTGATACAGTGTTAAACTGATAAGAAGCCTACCCTTTTTATATGTGGTTGGATTTTTCTGCTTTGTGATGGTAGCTTGTTTAAAGTTCTATAGTATATTCATCTATGACATTTACATTTGTTATTGTGGTTTCAATGCTTCATGTTATAGAAACATATGCTTATGGCCAAATGCAAGCCACCAGTTTGTGTTTAGAACGATTGTAATGCCACACTATCACGAACATACGACTACGTGTACAATCCAAGTTCAGTCAAATGAACTTGGGCTGTTGGGCACATGTTACTTGATCACTTAATCGAATGATAAGGTGATCACCTATAGTTTCTTACAATTAAATAAAAATTATGACAATTCTTTTTAAGATAATTACCAAAATTAAAATGACTGAGCAATGATGAAAATAAGCTTATATATAAGTAGTGATCACATACGTTGGAAGTTGGAACCATGTCTTGACGCTTGGTTTTTCACAAAGTCCCAAGATCAAGTAAAAGTACGAATGTGACTAGAGTTCTACAACACTAGTAATGTCATCTCATGGTTAGAAGAATATGGAATTATAATGTTAAAAAATTTATAATACACATTGTTTTGGAGTATACGTTTATATATTACAATTACACTTTTCATGATGAGCATATATTTGAAGCTCTGTCACTTTTTATATGCTTAAGACGTTGACTCTAGATAATAATGAGACCAAGATATAGACTCATAGGCTTTTATTTGGGTGTATTACTTTGATTGAATGAATACGAAGAAGGATATGCTTATAAGTGTTCCATAAAAGATGGTTTAATGACTTTGGCTCAACCATTCCACCCTAATTAGACTTGATCGCTTTCAATATATAATGATTCAAGGTGTACTCATTAGTCATTTCCCATAGTCGCAAAAATAATCACATAATATGGTTGAACCTTGCAGTTGATAATTGAAAATATCAATACCTCTAATTGTATTTGATTTTTAAAGGCAAATAATTATATTAGCATAAAATGAAAAAAAAACCTCAATTCGACGATAAGCTATGTAAGGAACATAACGAGAACAACCAAAACCAACCCTATAAACTAAAGAGCAAAAACAGAATTCATAGATCTACACAATCATCAAATCCCAGTAAATTGCCACGTTAAGCATCAATACAACACCTTCCATACATAGGAATTAAAGCAAAACTCAAACCTTGACATAACAGTTGCAAAAGCTCCTTCCCCTAATAAGAGAAGAATCTAGTCAGACTACCATCACTACCCCAAACCTTTAAAATTTGAATTCAACAACCATTTGTACCATTTTATGCATATTGAATTCAAGTAGCCTTACAAAAAACTTAAACCTTTTTTTATAGATGTCAATAAATAATTTTATGTATGTTTTATTTAAAGTTCATTATATTTTTTGATATATTGAAGTAATATGAAAGAAAATGCAAACATGAATATTTTGGAGTTCAAATAAATAGTGCATACACGCTACAAATTCTTTAAAATATAGTTTCACCATATTATTTTTAAACATTAGATTCGGGGTTATTTCAAGTTCCAGTTTTATTTTAATTAGGTCACATACTTTCAAGTTATCCGAAAATAGTAATCAAATTTCAAAAGTGGGGGTTATTTTATAGAATGATAACTAAGTTCCAGTTTTGTTACTCATACTTTCAAGTCACCTGAAAATAATAATCAAGTTTAAAAGGTATTTCATTCTTGTAAAATTTATCCCTTTTCTACAGGTTATCAGGTAAATTTGATTTATTTATCATTTAAATAGATTATATATAATATATATTAATATATGATATATATTACATTACACACATATCACATACACACACATCATGCATCGACACCACAAACACAACACACACGACGCACTGACCCAGGATGATACACAGACAACACACATATGATATATAATAATTTTGTAATATCCGGGTTTGATTGTAAAAGTATTTATTAAATTATTAATATAAGTGGGGATGTTAATGCTACCAAGTGACCTTTTATGTTATCATTTAGTAATAAAAGGACTTAAAATGGCAATTTAGAAACTGGGAAAAGGTATATAAGACCAAATTAGGACACAATACCCCATGCAACTATAATGTAGTCGCATTTTAAGCTAAAGGTAACTGTGTGTGCACTGTGTGAATTAGGTGTAAATCTAAAGGAAATCAGGGGAGGAGCTTGATCATTTCAGCATCAAATCAATTAGTTTTTGAAGGAAAAACATCAGGTATGATCCTTCACACCTTCGTGATCATTTTGATATCAATATCATGTCAATTTGTTAAGTTCTAGTGGGATTTGGATTGATTTTGAGTTGTTCAAACTGTGTAGACAAAACCAAGACTATGAATGCGATTTTGGATCATTAAATCTTGTTAAGAATGCAATTAATCACTAGGGGTTTGTTTATATGATGTCTAGGATCTAATGCAACAAGAAGTATATGATTTGATTAAGGTTCAGTTGAGTTTGATTTGATAAGGACCGACTATGCTTATGAATCGAAAATGTTCTTGAGGACTGTGAATCGTAAATCACTTCGAGGCCCTGAATCGAAAACCTAGTACAAGTAAATACAATAGAAAACTGTAGTGTGTACTGATGAATCATAAAGTGAGACTAAAACCAGAATAGAAAACTTCATATTATATATTTCAATTGAAAACTAAGTGTTGAGGAGTAATTGAAAACATATGAACATGGATCGAATCGTAAATTGGGTTAAGTCTTTTAAGGATTACCCATGGCCCTAAATCGCTAATGTCTCATGGCATTGAATCACAAATCACGACCTATGCACAATCGCAATTAGCGAATGGAATACAATCGCAAATTATGAATCATTCGATCTAGCATAATTGTAAACTATTACTACTAGCAATCAAATCGTGAATCATATTCAATAAGTGAATCGTAAATACACTTTGGCCAAATCGCAAAGTTAGGATGACAATAAAATCACCAAGTGTGATTAATGTTTCGAATATCAGGGGTAACCAAGAGTCAAGTGTAGGTAGGTTTGTGGTCCTAGTAAATGACTAATACTATGGAAACCTTATATGTAGGTGATTACCGGTAAACATGTATTTCCAGATACGTACTGAATTGTCACTGCTCTCACTTAACTGTAATCAGGTGAATATTCTTACTTACATTCTATGCTAGTGATGACCATGAATGATAATGTGTAAGTACATCTATGTAGATGATGCTAATGTTACATGTATGATATGATGAGACTGATTACTACGGTATCGGGTATGCTAAAACCGTCTACTACGGTAATGGGTATGATATAATTGTCCGAAGCTGACAGATACGATATGACCGACTACTTCGGTAGCAGACAAGTCATTTATAATTAGAAGCTTATGTGTTACGTTATATGAAAATAATATAAACATACCTAGAATGGTGTGTAAAGAACGTGCACGTTAAGCTTTACGCTTACCGTTGCTTTTCTCACTCTTTCTAGGAACGAATCGTCGCAAGGCTCCAGCAAAATAAAGACAGCTCATACTGAAAGGATTTCCACTCAAGCAATTTTGATGTTTATAATACACTAAGTGTTTTGTGTAACACATTACTTTAAAAGACATTTTAATGAACCTCTGTATGGGATATTATGATACAATGGTTGATGTAATTTAATGAATTGTTTTATGATTTGAAATAATGGTTTACTTATGTTTTTCAAAAGATAAATAAAAAATTGGGGTGTTACAAAATTTAAATGATAAATAAACCAATTTTACTTGGTAAACTTAAAAAAAAGGTAAATTTCATAAGAATAAAACAATTTTGAAACTTACTTACTATTTCCAGGTGATTTGAAAGTATAAGTAACCTAATTGAAACAAAAATTGAAACTTAGTTACTATCTTTAATCTTTAATATATATTAAAAAAAAATAGGATTATAATGTCATTATTCTATTTTAAGATTTTTTTTCCAACTAATCATGCCCTTTTTTTTCCTCAAATGTTTTTAGAATTAGTTGTACGTTTCTTACTTCAAAATATTAAGCCTTGCATATTGTTCAAGCTTTCCATTTTTTAGACGTATACATTTGCTAAGAAATTCATCTTTTTTATTGTTTTACTTTTCAATTATAGAGAATAAAAAAAAGTATTCATCAGCTTCAAAGAAAATTTCAACGGGATAGTCTTCAAGAGAAAACAAGAAAACACGGTTCATCAGAACTACATACTTCAATCATTTTCAGAACTCAGCAGTATCAATTACAAATCATGGAAGAACATGATGGATGGCTTTAAGCGATATATATAACAATACGTTTCATATTAATTCATAAACATATTTCATAACCATATATTATATGTTTAATATTTTATCATCTGTGTCATTAAATATAATTGAGAATATCTGTCATTTATTCATATCCACTATATAAAACAATATTGGTGAAGAATCATTACACTTACCTGACATTTTGAATTCAATAATCATACCGGATTTCCACATCACTAATTAACTTTATAGGTTGATATGTCTGTAATGTTGCTTCGTAATATTGACCAATCTAATGGCCTATGTAACGAAAGAAGATTACAAGTTACTTGACTTGGTGCACATGTGGTTGAAGCAACAGTTATTTCAAATAATAATGTTGGTGATGTTACTTATATTCCAAAATGAAGTTAATTTCATTAAATTCTAAAATACCACTCAAGTTTTAATGAAAACAGTTTCCTCTTGAAATGACCATAAGCAAAAGTCAAGGTTAATAGTTATCTAATGTTGGATTTTTTTTGACGTCATGTTTTTTCTTACGGCCAGTTATATGTTGCAGTATCTTGAGTAAAGTGTAAGAAAGGTTTAAAAGTTCTAATTTACGATGAAAAATATAACACTACTAATAAAGACGATGAATATTGTTTATAAAAGGTTTTACAGAAAATTTGATAATGATGTTATGTATGGATTTATGAATTCTAATACATTTACCCCTTGTTTAAGAGATTTTATATTACTATGATGCTTTACAATCGTTTTAATATACATGTTAGTACTTCTTTAATACCACAAAAATTTAAAATTTATTTTAACAATCTCTTGTGTTTATACATAGTCCACACGGAATGTTAAACTAGTTTTATAAAATAAACCCTTTATATTAGACAATCTTGTTATTTTTTGTTCCACGTCACAACTAAGTTAGTCACGAACTCACTACACAAATTATGATTATTGTTGTGAATATAGAGAGAACCAGAGAAAGAGAATGGAGAGAAAAGAGTTAATCTTATTCATTAGGCAATCCTCTATTTATAGGAGTACAATAGATAAGGGATAAATATCCAAGATTCAAACTCAAGTGAAATATGGATTCTTAATTATAATTTAACAGCAAAAAACTACCCCAATGATAGCCATAAAAATATGTAGAAAATCACCACGTTAATAACCATAAATAAATTGTCTGCCCCTCAAACTGCTAGTCTACTACTTAACTGATGTTGAGTGTGGATCATCCTATATATGTAAATGTCTTAATACATTGTTCACCCTGTCACTCATAGTCTAAGGCTTATAACCCTGTCACTCTGCAGGAGAAACGTTATTAACCTTAGATAGCTTTCGTCCTTTATACAATAGACATGTAAGCAAAAAGATAGAATTTAGTACAAGACTCTCTACATAGATTCTTGCTATCCTTAAAAGGTTATCCGGCATCATCATTCTAATGTAATTTCCATATGTTGTTTTTTTACAGCTTCCTGCTGGTTTATATTTATTAATGAAAATTACGCTACCGTTAAAAAAATATGCACATATATACTTAAAAAAACATTTGTTATTATTATATATAAATTTATTACTATAGTACTCCGAAAAAACTGTACTCATAGTACACATCAAGGAATATGTAAATCTTTAAGTGGCATGGCTATTTTTTTCCTATAACCTATATTTTCTCACGAATCTATCCAAAATGTATCTAAAGAAGGGAATCTTGTCAAAGGACACGAATACCATCCCTACCTTGTGAAAATGACAATGAGAAAAATGTAAATCTAACTAAAGGAACAAAAGATAAATAAAGAAAGAACAGTAAGTAAGTTATAAACAAACAGAGCACATTATATTCAGACTTGAGATAAATTAAGAAATGTGCCAATGGGTATGTGTCTCACTTTCACATCAATATTGCATCAAAACAAAAGGGTTTGAACATAATTTATGTAATTCATAATTATTATGAAAGCAATTATGATTCCTCAAATTTTACAACACATCAGTGAAAGTTACATTAATTGCTCCAATTGTGAGCAGAACTTGCATCATAATGATGAGAGTAGATAATAGTAATTAATTGTCATGATTTACAGGCGCCTTTTAACGTCTGCAATTCCACCTTGCCAAAATTTATGAGCATAAGTTACCATTTTTATTGGGGCAGTTATTGACAATTTTTTGTTAATGATTGAGGAATCCACCTTCGTAAGAACTACTGAACATAGCAGGAGCCTGGCTCTAATGGTGCAACACGACCTGGCCCATCCAATGGAGCAGCAGCAACTCCTCTTTGGTTTAGCAAGCACCTAAAGTGTGCTAACCGTGAGGTCACTTCCTTCGGGTTTTTAGCAAGCTTGTCAGGTTGTGTCCACAACCTCTCTATAATTCAAATTCAGAAAGAAAAAAGACAAGCGAAACGTTAACAGGAGGTCATCTGTAAACAGATCGATGGAGCATAAAATTATAAAAAGTAAATTCTTTAGAAGTTACACATATATTCATAATTCATATCAGATGTTGAATGAAATTAGTTTGTCTGACATTTAAAGTTGATGTTGAATGAAATTAGTTTGTCTGACAAAAGCAAAACTTTCTAAGGTAACTTTTTTTCAATTGCATGCTTTGAACAAAAAGATTTATCAATCACATACTTTTGATCTCATAATCATAACACTATATCATTTTCTTGCAATTTCAATCATACTAACATACATTAATCATCAATAAGACGTTCACATCCTCACCATCAAAGTGTTCTTTCCATCATCCTCTATCCCAAGTGGCATTCATGTTAGTTAATTTGATATACATAGATGAAAATGAAGTGATTTGATTGTGAAAGTACAGGTATGTTGATGATGGATCATTTTGTAGAAGTAGTACTTGAAGAAAAAAATTAAGAATAGAAACTTTTTATCTTAATAAGTTGTGATGGTCATAAAAGAGGATGACTAGAGGAGTTCAAATACATGCTTTGACTTTTAGGGCAATTATAATCTTTTTCCTTATTTTTATTTCAAAAAGGATCTATATAGGATTGAAAACGTTCCTTTTCATACAAAACCATTCTTCTGACAGTCTTCAGTCAGTTTAAGCTTCAAGATGACAGAAGGTATCCTTAATATTAAGCATATGACACAGTGACACACTGATTTAGTACATGATCATATACTTTATGCAAAATATGTCAGCATGAAACTATGGTTTGAGACACAAATTGAGTACAATATTCATAAATTGCCCCCAACACAGATGTGAGATATAAAATTTAGTACCTGCAGCAGCAGCAGCACGTGGCCATATAGTCTGTTCAATGTCTGAGCCGTCAATATGTTCACCCCACATGCATACTTCACCACCGAGAAGTAGTTTCTGTTGCTTGGGATTTGTAATATTTGTAAGGGGTTCATTCATATAAAATTCTTGCCAAGTAGTATCCAAGTGATCCAGATACCACTTGTCTTGGTTGCTTACAATGCATCTTAATCCAGCTTCAACCACTTGCTCAGCAACACCACCCCCAAGCCTATTAATACAACAATAAATCTTAACTATAAGATAGATATGTCATTACATTACACCATGTTCAATAAAAAGTAAAAACATCTAGGAGCAAAGACCCCCCACCCCCGGGGGGGTGTGTGAAAATGTCTATATATATATGTATGTATGTATGTATTATTTAGTAGAAAAAGAGGGTTTTATGCCAATGAAGCAAGTCAGGGGGAAGGGTGTCACAGGTATGATGAAATTCGGATATTAGGGTTGTATTCCCTTTCATTTTCAGATATGGTAGGTTTTTACTTTTCTAGTGTGTGTGTGTATGTTTGTGTGAGAGAGAAAGGTTGGGAATTTGAGTTCCAGTCTCAACTTGTGAAAGAAGATTGGCCCAATCGAAGTTTCTTAAGTGACCTTGAGGTAAGATGCATTTTTAAGCTTTGGTTATGTTGTTAAACTTAAAGGTTAGCTAAGAACAAAGAATTTGAAATGGACCAAGTACCAAATGTTAACAACACTCATTATGTAGAAAAACCAGAAGTAAAGTAAGATTTAAACAACCCAATTCTAGAGTTTGTGTTGAAGATCAATAATGGAAGATTGGGAGTCTGATCTTGTGATCCATGGTTTCATATTGCTTGGGTATAAGCCATAACATGTTAGTTTAGCCATAAGCACTTATAAGAAAACAACTGAAAGATCTATTACACATTTGATTGTTTGAGCTTTGGACCATAAGCAAAAATGGCTAAACTTCGCCAAGTGTGTTAGGATCGCAACCAGGGAACCGACCAACGATATTGTCCACTTTGGGTTGCCCCTCGCGGCTTTAAAAAGTGTCGTATGGTAGGAGTAAGATCCCCCCTCCTTATAAGGAGGAAGAATCCCCCTTGCCTCACCGATGTGGGATGCTCCTGCATTGCTACAGGAGCGGTGAGTTTAAGAGTCGCGGATTTACCCGGCTCGAGGGAACGATGAGCCCCATAAACCCAACAAACCCGAATTGCATGCCTTACACAGACGGCCTTAAAAAAACACGTTACACTTGGTCTAACTGTCTAAGTCAAACAAGTAATACATACAAAACATAGGAGATCAAGCTCACAAAAACAGTTTGCAACCGGTCTAAACCACACAAATTAACCTCAAACCATATGATTGAGTTTTAAATTTAAAAAAAATTATATTATTAAAATCAAATTTCAATTCTCATTCATGTGAAATAAGTGTTGATATATTTTCCAATAGAATTCATAGATGCATAAAGAATATATGTTAAACAAAATATATGTCTTTAATAAAATCACAAAACACAAAAAATAAGTGGAATTAGATAGTGATAAAAAGTACATAGAAAATAGATGCGCTAAGATTAAATTCAACACATACAATGCTTAATTAGATGCACATATAATTAATGCTTAAAATGGATGTAAAAATAATCTTTTTTAAGTTCTAAAACCTTAGAGCATATTGAGTACCGTCAAGCATGGTCTTGGCATGCTTAATTGGACATCAGAACCCAACATGAACACCATCCCCATGCTTTGGTATTGAGCCCAAGCATGGGTTTTCGGCATTTCACTACCAAATGAGAGAGAAAGAGATAAAAAGAGTAGAGAGGACGAAAATTTTATTTTTAAAAAAACTTTTATATATGTCAAAATGTGGGTATTTCCAGGGTTTAAACATGAAAAAGTAAAAGAAATATTGTTGATGCGGCATGTGAAGCATGAAACATGACGTTGGAGTACATATAAATCAATACTTAGACCGGGTGTAAAGTCATGTATTGATGTAGATGCAATACTATATATAGCAAACAATAGAAACCCTACCTTGTAAAGTGTCACCTTCAACAAATCATTCCTCAGTCACTCAACAATTTAGTGTACGTAAAAAAAATGATATATCTTCCTACTTTTTCCTCATATTTCATTTTCCTACTCATCACAAGATAACATGTGGAGTCCACTAATTCTCTTTTTTCGTCTCCTCCATTAATTTTGACACTTGTATTAGTCTTGTAAGTTAAAGATAAGTAGAAGGATATATCATCTCTCTTTTATAAATTATGTAATGCCTGTGTAGACATCTCTTAGATATTAAAAACTCTAGTTTTAGATGAACCCATCTCCCATGCAGCTTGATTTCAGAAAAGTTAATAGTTTTTAAAAGTAAAAGTTTTTTTTTTATTTTTAAAAAAGGAGTTATTACAACTATACCAAGTTATAATGCCTTATTTTTTTAAAGAAGCTTTACTTTCAATGATTTGAAAGCTACTTTCTTTTTACTAAATCAAACTATATTGGTTTGTATAAACCCCAAATGCTTGAAACCTGCTAAAAGTAGTATTTTCTCAATACTATCCAAATGAACTTTCTCAACTAATTTTCCAACACAGAATGTAAATGAACCGAACGAACGTGAACGGGGTTTGTTTGTGTTCGTTCGTTTAACTTTAGTCGTACAAATAAATAAACACGAACCGATAAATTTACAGATGTATATCTTCTCGTTCATGTGTTTACCTTAGCCGAACAGGTAAGAGATTGGTTAGTTCGTGTACATTTTTGTTAGTTCATTTAAATGATAAACAAACGCAAATGAAGGGACACACACTATAATGCAAATCGAACATTATTAAACACTTATAAACATACAAACACACACATATTGTATTTATATTTTATATATATATATATATATATATATATATATATATATATATATAAACTAACTGA
>JAUEJL010061950.1:0-18261 GCA_032274825.1 Drosophyllum lusitanicum | reverse complement strand
AAAAAAAAAAAAAAAAAAAACTAGCCGTTCGTTTTCACGGACCCGGTCGCCACACCCGAAGAACCACCCGTAGGGGTGTTCCCGAAGGCACCCGAGGAACCCGGAGGGAACCCGAGTCCTTCGGGTGATGCTTTACGGAAGGCCTTATAGAGTATCTATCATTTTAAATCACTTTATTAAGAAAAAAAATGTGTAATTATTAATTTACTTATAATTGTTGTTCAGTCACATTTAAATAAATTATATATTTGTAAAAGAAAATTATAATTAATAAAAAAGTATTTAAATCAACCCGACCAAACAAATTCTCACAGTACTACCTAAAATTAAAGTTTACTCACTTACCCAATTGGTATGTTAAAAGTCAAAAAAAATCAGATAAAAATCGGCAAACCGATATCAAAAAGTTCGTTGAGAAGTTTGAAAAAAACGTTAATTTCGTGTGTGTATATATATATATTAAAATATCTTATTTATCTAATTTAAACTACAAATATCTTATATATACTTCTTGAAAAATGTTTAATATAGTCCATACTTAATTCATAGTCCTAGGTGACTAATTTTAGCCCTTGAATCAATAACATCAATGGTCCAGATTGTATTTTAAAATTTTGAACGAAGTAGTATTTACGTAATTCACATGTGATGCTTTTACAAATCACATGTGATTGTATACTAAATCACCTATGATCATAGACTTTATTGAACACAACTCTATACTTCTTAAGCTATCATAATATCATATTTACCCAAATCATTTTTTTTATCAATTTTAAACTATTTTTAATCAATTTAAATTCTTTATAATTAATAAAAATGTTGAAAAGACCATGTTACCCTTGTTACATTCCATGCGTACAGGTGCAGGTTTGGGTTCGATGTCTCCACACGTCCACTCGTATCCCTCCCACTCCCCTAACGCCGGCGTCCCCTCACGTTGGCGTTGCAACTGCCGCCACCACCAAGGTTTCACTTTGGTTTGAGGTTTTTGCATTCAGCCCTTTGGTTTGAGGTTTCTACTTCGGCGCTTTAGAGTGGGACTCAAGAAATCACCGGAAGTTGAAGACACCGTAGCTTCGATAAAAAAAAGAAAGAAAAGACTACTGCACTAACAGACACTTTGGAGTAGGATTCAAGAAATCAAGATTCTATGACGATTTTAAGGTAATTACAATGCATTAATAAATAAATATATAAATCACATTATATTTACTTTATGCGTAGGAAACAAAGTAGGAAAAACAAATAAAGAGCAAGTAACAAAATTGTTATACGAGTCTTCAGTGGGTAATTAACAAATTTGATGTATAATAAACTAGTTTTTAAGATTTGGTTTATTATATATTTAAAATTACAATGTCTATGGAAGTGTCAAAATCGTAATTGAAATCTTGATTTGAAAGAGTCTCAAATCAGAATCCCATGTCTGTCATGTATTTGTTAGGGTATAATAATCATTTAACTGTTTTTTATAATTATAAATCATATAAAATGCTTTAAAATTGATAAAAAGAATTATTTGGGTATAGATGATATTATGAAAGCTTATTAAATGTATATCATATATTTTGATGTTTAATAAAAATACATATAAAATTAACCCTTGAAAAACAATCAAATTTTGGTTTTTACAAAATGCCTGATTTAGGGTTTGGTTTGTGTAAAAAATATTTTCTGCGACGACATTGTGGTCGCTAAGATGTTCAACATGATTACTTATTTTCATTTTTTGAGACGACATGTCGTCGCTAAAGTTGAATTTTTTTTTCTAATATTTTTTTGTTTTTCCATTTTTCCAGAATTTACCCTTTTTTTGGTAAATTCTACAAATCCCAAATTTATAACTTGAATATTACACGACTACATAACAAAAACAAACTATAATTAACGTACGTATGATGACGTACTAAATGCATAACGGATGTGTTAAAAACACAATAATTTAATAGAAATAAAGTCAAGTTTAATCTAAATTAACCAAGTGTATCAAATAACATAAACCAAGTGTATCAATCACATTAAGTAAATCCCAAAAGGTTACCAACTAAAGTACCTACTCGGCATCATTCCCGTCCCCATCAATTTCATCGTCTTCCGCGTCGTCATCATCATCATCGTCTAACGGAGGAGCTTGAAAGTTAGGATTTTTCTCACAAACCGAAGCGACCCACTTTTGAAATCGATTTTTCCATTTGCGGTTTATTTTTTTGTTGTTTTCCCGCACGATTTCTTTCACTTGCTCATTTGTGGGGGGTGGTTGTGACGAGGTGGCTGATGATGAAGATGAAAAAAAGGAGCGGATAGACATATTCTTCAGTTTTTGGCCGCGACCGACGTTATGGCCCCGTCGTTCCCCAAACACCTAAAGCACGCATTTGAACCCATTTAGTTTTAAGGTCGACCCATTTGAACCCAAATACTATTGAATCTGAATACAGCATAGATGTTTTACCTTTGCAGCGATTTCTTGCTCATTGACGGAAGAACAAGAAGATGATTGAGTCGTCCTCTCTGCAGTCAATCTTTCCTACATTTTTTTAATGATAATGGTATCTAATTAGTACAAACAATTCATCAATTAATTAGCTAATACACTATTATACATTTACTTACATATGTAAGTCTAGCTTCCTCGTTCGCCCACCCCTGACCCTCCTTGTAATGCATATCGTGCCAGTTCTCAACTATCCCAGGCACTTCATTGGTTTCTGAACTCATCTGTTATAAAAACAAAATAAATATTAGTAGTAGTAACAGAGTACTAAAAATATCTATAACATAGTAGAAAAAAATGGCTTACATGTCTCGCACTGTGTGCCTATCCTATCTGGCACACGACGAGGAGGGTCACCGCCACAGTCTCCACCATGGCTACGTGCACTTACATCACACATATCTACAAGGACACACAAATTAAACTACAACTATATATAAAGACATAAACCAAAGTCAAATTCTAATTAAACAAGTCAAATACAATAATTTATAGTGAAATAATAGTAAACAATAATTTTTTTTCTCTTTCTCTTTGGAGATAAACACTCGGTCACAATTGTCCCCCTTTACACCTATAGTTTAGAGAACAAATATTTTGAATCAAGATATTACATACTAAGAATCAACGATAAAAACCAGGAATTCATATATACTAAGTAACTAAGCAAGAATCAAGATTAAGAATAAGTACTAAAAAAATGCACGTGGCATCCTAAAAACACTAATCAATCACAACACAATGCAAATAGCCAAATAGTCAAACTAAAACACTAATCAATCACAACACAATGCAAATAGTCAAACTAAAACACAAATCAATCACAACACAATGCAAATCGTCAAACTAAGACACTTATCAAACCAACACAATGCAAATTGTCAAACTAAAACCAAGAATTCATAAATACTAAGTAACTAACCAAGAATCAAGATAGTTTTATGACCCGTATGACTTATTTGAGTTTATTTCAACTTTTGATTAGACCAACTTGCATAATCAAGTTTCGATTAAACTAACTTGCAAAAAAACTTGTAAATCATTAAAGTAACTTGCAAAATGAAAATAGTTTAAGGAAAAAAACTAAGCACTAATACTAGTTACCGGTTCTATAATTGAGAAGTGCCTTTCTCCAAGGCTTGCTGATCCGGTCTCACGTTGGACAAGGTCAAACTTCCGCAAAACAGCAGCAAATACATTTGTATCATTATACCATTTAAAGAATGAAACAGATTCATATGACCCAACTTTTATACCGTTGTTTTGTATCAAACGGGTCTTAACATTGTAATAAATGTGCCGTTTAAAGCATGAAACAGATTCATATAAACCATAATTGAGTTGTTGCGGCAAACTTAACAGGTGCCATAACCAACCAAAACAGCAACTAAACTCTAAAAAATAGAAAGAGCAACAACTTCCTATGGTGTAGCAACTAAAATAAACAGCAATATTCATTTGATAAGCCTCATCTCTGTTTATAACTATGACCAATAAGCTTCGTAATGGGTATATATTTGTAACAGGTTCCAAATCAACAACAGGTACTATGCATTTATACCAAACAACATGATGAATAAAATAAAAAAACTAGTATTAACTAGCAATTAGGATTAGCAGTAAACTAATAGCAATTAACAAACTGTAGCAAACTAGTATTAACTAGCAATTAGGATTAGCAGTAAACTATATAATGAAACATTAATTAATGTAAACACCTATATATCCTAACAATATATTGCTAATCAACCTTCTATTTTATAGAGCATTAGCCAACAACTAATTAAGTAAACTACTACATAAGCTTGTATTCACATCAAACACTTGATAATTTGTCTATTTTGTTCATGGAGCTTTGGTATATTATTTGTTTTTCTTGAATATTAATGCAGGTCTCAAGAAAAGGGTTTGGAATAGCTGTTCTTAATAGCCAATTGTCAGCCTCAACTTCCCAATGTTCAATTCCAGTAATAATGTCCAAATGTCTTATATTATCCAGGAGAAGTAATATTTGTATACAGTCATCTGAAGATCAAATGTTTGATGTTTCAGGCTTGTGTTACATCTAAGAAACAGAACAAAAAAAGAAGTATTGGTTTCGATCTAATATTACTAATACTTTAATCAGATTAACCGATATAAGCTAGTATGAAATCAGAAATTTAGGAGGAGAAACTATTTTTACTAACCTGGAATAAAAAATTAAGTGGTCTAAACGATGAATGCCGTCGTATGCGTGGAGAATCGAGGAGGCCGGAGTTGTTTACCTACCGTGGTCGGCGAGAACAGTAGTTACAGGTGGCGGCGGTTGTTTGAGCACAACAGTCACAGACGACGGGGTATGTATCGTCGTCGAGCGGCGAGAGGAGGCCGGGGTTTGTGTGGTCGTCGACGACTACCACAATCAATAGCCGGAGGAGAAGATCATCGCCGGAAGTTGGTGGTCGAAGGCCATCGGTTGGTCGATGGCGGCCGGTGGTCGTGTCTCAAACGATCCGATCGAGAGCAGGGGCTAGATTAGAGGCGGCGTATGTGAAAAATGTGAGGTGAGAGAGAGAACTGACCTTTAATTAGGGTATAATATATATTTTTTTATTTTATTTTGCGACAACATGTCGTCCCTAAATAAAATAATTATTTAATTTCTTTTTAAAAACATTAATTTAATTATGAATGGTTTTTAATAAATTTTTTTGCGACGACAACGTCGTCGCTAAATAAATTAAAATGATTTTTGTTTTCTTTTTTTGGATTCGCGCGCTGCCCAATTGGGGGGAAAATTTCCCGCACGTAGTTAGAAACGACTTGTCGTCGCAATTTTTAAGGTGTCGTCGCAATTTTCAGCAGTCGTCGCAAATGCTATAAGTCGTCGCAAAACGTGTCGTCGCAAAAGACCATTTTCTTGTAGTGCGAGTTGTTCTTTCTGTGGCACTCGGTTACCGGAGGTAGTAGATATTTTTTGTATAAACCTTAAATTTTTTCCCAAACGATTTAACCCTTAAATTTTTGTTAAAATTGGTTTAACCTTCTAAGTTTTGTTAAGTTTTTAATAAAACTAAAATGCATAATCAAGTAGTGAGAGTAAAATCGAAAACCATACCTAGATTTTTTTAACAAAACATTAAGGTTTAAATCATTTGAAAAAAAAAACTTTAAGGTTTAAATCATAACAAAATTCAAAATTTTATGGTAGAATTGTTTAGGAAAAAACTTTGATTGTTAAATCGAAATTGAATGAAACTCTAATGATTAAACAATTATTGACACTAAATTTTTTGGGCAGCATGTCGTGATATCATTAATCGTTTTTAAATGCTATTTTGGGCTTGAAGGCCAGTGTGTGTTATATCATATGATGTTATATTTAATCTATATGTATCTTTCTCTTTTAAACTTTTCAATTAGAAATTACTAATACATGCACTTTTAAAGGGAATTGCATCATTAAAATCTACTCATGCAGCTGCTGCATTGGTATGGCATTTCAATTAATATGTTATTGTACCTTTTCTTCTTATTTCACTTTTAAAATTATATAGTATTTTTCCAAAGTTTAGTCGTTTGGATCGGTACTAGAATGGGATGCCATTTTCAGCTACCGTACCTGAGGATCCTGATATACGTACGATGATTTTGAGCCAACAAGTTAAATAAGGTTGATTGTTCAAGGACTGGAAAGAAATCATTGAGAAGGTAGGTTATTATTTAAAGTTATAACATTTCTTATTTTATTTGCAATGTACAGTTGGTATGGATATGTTCATTTCATGTAGTTTTGTATCTGGTTTGTAAGATGTAAAAGAAAACCCTGTGATGGCTTACATAAGCGGATCCTAATCACCCTCTTTGTGGATTCAATCAACTCACCAGCAGTCAAAACATTGCAAGAATACAGTAAGTGTGCTCTAATCTTGAAATTGTTGTTCTTTTACTATGACTAAATTTAAACTTACATTTGTAGAATCTATTAGAGTTCGCATTTATAAGCGACTTGTATTTGATAGGAAGTAAAACTGCCTTTAAACATAATATGACCACGTCTAATCAACACTAACAAGTAAATGTTAAGAATCATGTTATAATATGACCTATCAATTTCTTTAATTTTTAATCGTTATCAATATTTGGGAATCATGTTATGTGTAGTTTCTTGAGGAAGAGTGATGTATAGTCATGAAGCTGAACATTAATAGGAAGATGCAAATCAAAATCATACGCAACTTCCTTCAATACCAATATCGTCTTTTTAGTAGCAACCTCATCAGACAGCCTTCAGAATATGTATTCATCAATTGCAAATGTTTCTCTACGGCAGAAGAAATTCTTTTGCTCATATTTTCAACGTGTAATAAGTACAATGTGTGAAAGTGTATTCTTGAGTTGTTTGATAAAGGAAACATTTTCAAACTCGATTCCGAATAGAATGTTTTTGGTGACTTGCTTAATCCTAACTAAAGCTGAAATTTGAACCAACTACCTATGAATGGGTCGATTTTTGTTATGTTTATCCTCTTATGATTAAGAATGTAAATTAGCAAAAAGTAAGCATGAAGATACAAACAAGAAACACACTATTCACAGTATATACAAAATACCCTCAAAGTATCATTCTCACTTCAAATGCTACACATGCTGTAACAACTTCTAGTTAGTTGCTTAACTTAGTCATCAGATTAGTTAGTTAGTTAGTAGCTCTCCAATTGTATATAAATTACCTCTTGCTGTACTTGGTTACGTATGAAATAACATTTCTTCAGAGCAAACCAGGCTCGATCCAAAACCCTAACCTTCTCCAATCTGATTTTTTTTCAAAATCGCTGCTCAATCTAAAGTTCTCCAGTCGATTATTACTTTGAATCCATCCAGATCTCTCTGATAATTTTAGATCTCACTACGATGGATGACACAAACTCATCAAATCATCCACTGTTCTTACACCAGAATGACAATCCAGGTCTAATTCTGATCTCGAAAAAGCTCACAGGTACTGAGAACTACAACTCATGGAAAAGGTCAATGATGATCGCTCTTAATGCCAAGAATAAATTGAAGATAATAACGAAGGAATTCATAGAACCAGAGGTTGGATCTGAAAACAGAGCACTATGGGAGAGGAATAATGATATGATCATTTCCTGGATACTAAACACAGTTACTGATCAAATCAGTAACAGCCTTACATACGTAAATTCAACCTCTGAATTGTGGAAGGAGCTTCAAGAACATTACTCTCAAATTGATGGTCACAGAATTTATCAACTAGCAAATGACATCACACAACTCAAACAGCAAAACAACACAATTGAGGTATATTACCATAAACTCAAAGGTCTCTGGGATGAAATTGATGCATTGGAAACACCATATGTTTGTACATGTATCTGTGTCTGTGAAAATGGAAAAGTTAATGGTGAAAGAGAGCAAAGGAAGAGGCTACTACAATTTTTAATGGGGCTAGATGATAGCTATTCAAACATACGAGGCCAAATACTTCTCATGCAGCCCCTACCTAGTCCAGCTAAAGCCTATGGTATGATAAAGCAAGAAGAAAAACAAAGGGAAGGTATCTTGCCTAAACCTAATATACCTACTGTGATGTCCCTTTCATCACATAATATCAACACTGGGCAAAACACCTCTTTCAAACAGTTCACAAATAAGCCTTTAAGTGGACAAAACACTGTAAAGAAAAGTAGCTTCAAAAAGGGCACCTTCTGTAATTACTGCAAGAAAGAAGGCCACATTAAAGAAGAATGTTACAAGATTGTTGGTTACCCTCATGGACATCCTCTACATGGAAAGATTCCACCTAAAATCACTGATTTCAAACCAAATAAAACTGTAAACATGGTGCTTGGTGAAAATGAAAACCCTGCATCTCCTATTGAAGTTCAAAATACGGATTCTGCAGTTTTTGCAAGGATGGACATGTTTCAAAACCAACTGAATCAAATGATGATGATGATGATGCAGAACAACCAGGTTAAATCTGATTCAGGAACTGGTATACACTCATTTCTTGCCTCATCCATTTCTAATTTGAAAGATGCATGGATTGTAGATAGTGGTGCCACTGATCACATCTCAACTTCTTTATCACACATGCACAGTCTCAAAAATCATCATACCCCCATTCTTGTTTCCCTACCAAATGGACATAATGTTACTGTAACTGTCACTGGCTCGGTAACATTCAACAAATGTTTCACCATTTACAATGTTTTCTACATCCCAAGCTTTACTTACAACCTCATTTCTGTAAGTAAACTTACTAAATCTGCACAATGCTCAGTTTTATTCACTAATTCTCTATGCACTTTTCAGGGCAACAACAAGAGGATTGCCCTTGGTAAACTTCATGATGGACTTTACATCTTCTATCCAGACACAACCATTCAACCATCAATTCAAGTCAAACCATCTTCTACTGTTTTGTCTTTGTCTAATGATTCTCATGTATGGCATCTTAGATTTGGTCATTCCTCATTCCATACTCTTAGAAAAATAAAATCACTTGTTTCCATTTTACCATGTAATACAGACAATAAATGTGCCATTTGTCTCATGTCAAAACAGCATGCTCTTCCATTTAAACTAAGTGAATCTCATGCTCTCATTGCCTTTGAACTTATACATATGGACCTTTGGGGTCCATATAAACATCCAACTTTAAATCAATGCAAGTACTTCCTCACAATAGTTGATGATTTTTCAAGGACAACTTGGGTTTATTTAATCCCAAGTAAACACCATGTTTTCTCCACCTTCAAGACATTTCACTCTTATGTGGTCAATCATTTCCAAACCAATATTAAAACAGTTAGGAGTGACAATGGCACTGAATTCATCAACTCTCATATGACTGAATTCTTTCAAAATCATGGTATAATTCACCAAACCACTTGTCCCTATACTCCACAACAAAATGGAAGAGTTGAAATTAAACACAAACATTTACTTGAACTCACAAGAGCCATTCAATTTCAAGCTCATTTTCCATCTCATTTTTGGGGATATTCTCTTTTAGCAGCAACACATCTTCTAAACAGATTGCCATCTCGTGCTCTCCAAAACAAAAGTCCATATGAAATATTATTCAAAAAGCCACCTGACATATCTTACTTGAGAACCATTGGTTGTGAAGCTTTTGCTCACAATCACACACCAGACAAACTTGCTTCCAGATCTCTTCATACTATCCTCATAGGATATCCCCAAAATCAGAAGGGCTACATATTCTATGATACAAACACAAAGAAAACTCTGGTGAGTAGGCATGTTTCTTTTAATGAAAATATTTTCCGTTTCTCTCACTCTCCCTTGACAACTCATCCTATACCTACACCTCACCTAGACTCTCTCATCAATACCCAACAAAATCTTATTTTCACTCCACCACCTAATGTACAATCACCAACTACAAGTACATTTTCGAGACACACACCCACATCACCTACAGACAACACAATTCCCTCTCAACAATCACATGGTCCGACCACTATCCCCTCCACATCATCTCCTACTAATCATAATTCTTCTCCACACATTCCTACTACTATGTCCCACCCTTCAAATCCTAATAATAATTCTTCTATCTCACCCACCTATTCCACAGATTCCATCAATACTCAACCATCTCCATCAAATTTACCTCCACACAATTCTCCTATTCCTCAACCACCACCCACCTTTCCCACAAGAATTTCCACTCGTACCAAACACATTCCCACAAAATTTCATGATTATCAACATCACTTACATTCAGTCACAAACTCCACAAATTTCAAAAATCATCATTCACATTTTGTCAACACTTCAAACATTCATTATGTTACTTCACAAAAATTACTTCATTCTCTTGATTCAAATGTGGAACCACACACTTACAAACAAGCATCTAAAGATCAAAAATGGGTTGAGGCAATGAAAAAGGAAATACAAGCTCTTGAATCTAATAATACTTGGGAACTAACATCTTTACCTCAGGGTAAACAGCCAATTGGTTGCAAATGGGTTTACAGGATCAAGTACAAATCTGATGGAACAATAGAAAGATTCAAAGCAAGATTAGTTGCCAAAGGTTTCACCCAAAAAGAAGGAATAGACTACAATGAGACCTTTGCTCCAGTGGCCAAAATGGTAACAGTCAGAACCTTTCTCACCATTGCTATTCACAACAATTGGTTCATTGAACAGTTAGATGTCAACAATGCTTTTCTTCATGGGGATCTTGATGAGGAAGTCTACATGACAGTTCCACAAGGATACACTCATTCACTTCCCACAAATACTGTTTGCAAACTTAAAAAGTCTCTGTATGGCTTAAAACAAGCCAACAGAAACTGGTTCAACAAACTCAGTTCATTCCTTCAACAACTAGGCTTCAAACAAAGTTATGCTGACACATCACTATTCATCTATGAACATAACAATACCTTCATGGCACTTCTCATCTATGTTGATGACATCCTCATCACAGGTAATGCTACAGATATGTTAAAAATGATCAAATCTCAACTTGATCAAACTTTTAGCATTAAAGATCTGGGCCCAGTTCATTACTACTTGGGCATCGAATTTTTAAGGAATTCTACAGGCCTAGCAATGTCTCAAAGAAAATATGCAGTTGAACTCTTAAAACATGCAAATATACTTGATGCAAAACCTGCTACCACTCCCCTAGAAACAAATCATTCCCTACATAGAGATGAAGGTGAATTACTTCCGGATCCAACTCTTTATAGAACTCTAGTAGGGAAGCTCTTGTATCTCACCATTACAAGACCAGACTTATCATTTGCAGCACAAGTATTAAGTCAATTCTCACAAAATCCGAGAATACCACACCTAAATGCACTATACAGAGTTCTCAGATACATAAAGTTAAGCCCAGGACAAGGACTTTTCATCCCATCACACAATAATTTACAGTTGAGTGCTTATTGTGACAGTGATTGGGCCAACTGTCCAGATTCAAGAAAGTCGATCACTGGCTATTGTATACTTCTTGGCTCTTTTCCAATATCTTGGCTATCAAAGAAACAATCAGTAGTCTCAAGATCTTCAACTGAAGCTGAATATCGAGCAATGGCTGACTGCACTTGTGAGCTCTCTTGGCTTCTCAGTCTTTTAAAAGATTTCAAACTATCTGTTCCTACTCCCCTCATCATTCTGTGTGACAATGCTTCAACAATAGCTTTAGCTTCAAATCCTGTTCAACATGCAAGAACAAAGCACATTGAAATTGATTGTCACTTTGTAAGAGACAAAATCAAAGATGGTTTACTCAAACCAGTTTTTACATCATCCAAAACACAGACAACTGACATCTTCACTAAAGGATTGAGCAAAGCTTTACATGAGAATTGTTTATCCAAGTTGAACATTTGTGATCCATACACAATGTCAACTTGCGGGGGGAGTGAAGATACAAACAAAAAACACACTGTTCACAGTATATACAAAATACCCTCAAAGTATCATTCTCACTTCAAATGCTACACGTGTTGTAACAACTTCTAGTTAGTTGCTTAACTTAGTCATCAGATTAGTTAGTTAGTTAGAAGCTCTCCAATTGTATATAAATTACCTCTTGATGTACTTGGTTACGTATGAAATAACATTTCTTCATTCCAAAACTCTCTCTCTCTAAAAGTTCTTCAAAGCAGATTAACAGTCCCCAAAAGTGTTTTTAATAATACAAGCCTCATGAACCATTTTATCCAAAAAAAATCTTATTTACACTAATTATATAATCGCATTATTCTTGCATGGTTTCTAATACCTATGAATTTTAACCCTGAAAGAGGCTTGGCGAATAAATTCCTCTGTGCACACAAAAAAACATACTTCGTATTCAACAAACAAATAAATTTATACCATCAATACATAACTTAACAAAAATCATATACCCTAGCCCGTGATTACATGGGCCTAATCCCTAGTTATATACTAATCCATGAGCAAATAAACCCGGGTTCTTAGCAGCTTCCACGACAGCCGCTTCTTCCACCATTACTGTTACAACCTCTAATTTCAATAAGAAAGACGGTGAATCCATTGGCTTCACACACACATATATATACAGGGAGAATTGGACGACTAAGAGGGAGAATTTGACGACTAAGATTAATTCTCGCGGTTCTCGTAATAAAAACGGTTCTCAAATGAACTTTTCACTATATATATATATATATATATATATAGTACGGAGAAGTAAATTAAAGATGGGAAAAGTAATGAAAAAAGCAGAGAAGCCGGCCACAACGAAATAAAGTAAGTAAAAGATAGGTCGATTTACTTGTAACAAGGCACATTGTCTTTTCATATGATCAGATTGAGTTTATATTGCGATTTTTTAAATTCTGTCATGTTTGTAACGACTGATAATATATTAGAGGATTGTCAAAGGATTGCGGAAGAGAGAAAGAGCCGCAGAATGGCAGATACGTGTGAACTGTGAACAATTAGCTAAGGAGCGGTAAAAAATATACCTGTCAATATGGAAAGAATCAAGACAAAGGTCATGCGACAATAGGTGATAAGGATTGAAATAAAAGAGCAAATGAAGCAATTAATTAAGTGATATGATAGGCATCAACGTTGATTCCCACCTTCCATGACTAGAATTTATAGTATTCTTGCAGTCGCTATACGCTTTTGAAGCTTGGTATTTAAAATACTTTGCATGCTATTACTTTTGAATACCTTGATTAACTTAAATGCATGGTCGTAAATTACCGTAGTTGATATGTCAATCTAGACTTTTTTACGCATTGTCTACTATTTATAAAAATAAAAACATATTGAAAACTTTGAGATAAATAAAAAATGTACTAATAACATTTCTTTTAGATTTTTAAGAATTTTCCAATGGAAAAAAAAATACAAACTTTCCAACGTATGGAATTCGTTGAAAGAATCTTTTAGGGGCTGTTTGGTTGGAGGGAATTCATGGGATTTTGAGGGAATTGAAATCAAATTCCTAGCAAATCCCATGTTTGGTTCACTTTTGGAAAGGAATGGAAAGGAATTAAAATACCATAGGAGAGGGAATCTAGATTCCATTCAAATAGGGTGGGAATTTAAAATCCATGACTAAAGGAATGTAGTGACTTGGCGACAAACCTTCTCCGTCTGCGTTGGAGTCCCCGTCTCCGGTCAGTGCATCGCCGTTTCCGGTCCGGTGTTCGATTTCGCGTCTGTCGCCTTCTCCATCTGCGTCGGCGTATCTAGTCAGAGCGACGCCGACTCCGGTCCGGTGTTGGATTTCGCGTCAGTAGCCGTCTCTATCTGCGTTAGCGTATCCGGTGTTCGATATCGCGTCTGTCGCTTCAGTTCGATATCGCGTCTGTCGCTTCGATTCCGTAAGTCAATGACTTGGCGATGATGGCGACAGATAGGGCGGCGGTGAGGCTTCGATGGTGGGCAAACAGTGGGGCAGTGGTGGAGGTTGGGATGGGGGTGGTGGTTATGGATGGTGGTGGTAGATCTGATTAGTTGTGATGTGGAACTGAATTCCAATTCCATATGTATAGGTAACCAAACACAACGAGCCAAGGATTTAGATTCCAAATCCTTCAAATTTCAATTCCTTCATACATTCCAATTTCTTCAGAAAACAATCTGTGAAACAAACGCCACGTTATAAGGTAGTAGTAGCAAAATGTATCGTTAAAATCAATTGGAAATCTGTAAGTATACTATCCAATTGATTTGCAGCAACAAAATTTCGTTGGTAAAACCCATTTTTATATAGGTGTTATTAATGCTATTGTTACTAACAAGAAATAATAATATCTAACTGCTAGTTTGAGTTTGAACAACGTGATATTTTTCCTCTCCGACAGGAGGGAAATTAGTTGACCTTAGAATAATAAAATCAATTATGTATCCCTCCTGACTGAATACAAATGCAGTGTATCAACATTAATAAAGGGCCCACTAGAGGCCTTTTCTAAGGGGCGTTTAGGCCTCTTATATGACTGATAAGAGGTTCCAAGGATAACATTGTTACAACTTATAACCTATCCGGAACGCTAATTCATAAACACAGCTAAAAGCGAGGTTTTCACTCAACTTTAGATCTTTATTCATTACAAAAAGCTTTTTCCCTAAATATTTCCTACGCGTTCCTTCAAATACATCCATTTTAATAAAGTGGAAGGAGTCAAACTTGAGACCTAGAGGATAAATAGAAGTTGTAGTACCCGTAGTATCAAGTATCAATCAAACAAGGAAATAATCAACACACAAAATGTAGTTCTTGGATGTATGAACTATTACGTAAGTGAGAACCCAAATACGGCCAAGAACACAGTCACGATCAAATGAAAACTTCAATTAAATTAGGGTTTACAAACTTGTATTTATATCCTTAGGTATTTACATAACGAATCCTAAACTTTTATTAATGTCATATTGATACTAAACCTTACTAGAATTGAATGAACACAATTAAAAGATCTACCAACACGAGAAGACCTATAACTATTTCTTGTTTTACCTAACAAAACATTCCTTAGAATTGTTAGAACATCTTCTTTTTTTTCTTATATATCTTTGACGTAGTTGAACCGAACTCAGCCTGCTCAAGCACTTATCTTAAAGACAAAATTGAGTTCGGGTTTAAACATATATAATACATACACTAATTAAGCTTTTGCAGCCAACTAATTGGAACCATGCATATTTTGGCGTTATGAAACTTGAGCATTAAAAAGAACACTTATAAATAAATAAAAGATTAAAAGATCACTCCTGAGTTTCCCAAATGAACCAGATCGACTCAACTCCACCTCTTCAAAACATATTATGTGTAAAGCAACGAGCTTTTCCAATCCATGCATTCTGCAACTTGGCTCAATTGTTCTATCACCTCCTACCCTATGTGTCAACCTCTCCTCCACCCTCCACTTCTTTAAAATTAAACCCCCTCCCTCCCTACCTTCACCATCACCACCACCACCATCCGCCGTATAATTAACCACCATGTCTGGCTTCTCTCTTTCACTAACCTTCTTATTTCTCTTCAATGTTTGCCTTGCTTTCCAACCATTCCAGCAGCAAAACCAATGCCAGATTCAAAACATCGATGCTCTTAAACCTAATGAGCGTGTCCAATCAGAAGCTGGTTGGACTGAGTTCTTTGATTCTAACAACCAGCAGTTTCGGTGTGCCGGAGTGGAAGTCATCCGCCACCACATTCAACCACAAGGACTTCTATTGCCCTCCTATATTAACACCCCCCTCATGGTCTACATTATCAAAGGTGTGATTATATTACTTATAATAGTTTTTACTTTATACAATTACAAGGTATTAACTTCCAATTCTAGGCAGGGGTTTTCAGGGGATAATGTTACCTGGGTGTCCGGAGACATTTCAGTCATCTCAGCAATTGCAAGAAAGTGGGTCGTTCCAAGATCGCCACCAGAAGATCCGACACTTCCGAGAAGGTGATGTGGTGGTCATCCCTGCCGGAGCTGCTCACTGGATTTACAACGACGGACAAGAAAATCTTATTGCCGTTGTTTTGCTTGATTCCACTAACTCAGCCAACCAGCTCGACCAGTTTCACCGGGTATCTATATATATATCTTGAAATTAAACCGCAAAATGATTGCTAATGTTAATTAATAAGTAAAATAGTAAGGGAATTGAATCTTTCTTGGTTGAAAACAGAGATTCTTCCTCTCCGGAAACCCAAAACAGAGTGACATGCAACATCAACAATCGCAACAACAGTCGCAGGAAGAGGGTTCAGGCAATATTTTCCGTGGATTTGGGATTGAACTTCTTACGGAGGTGTTTAATGTCGATCAAGAAACAGCTGCGAAGCTTCAAAGCCCGGATGACAACAGGGGTCACATTGTGGCGGTGGAACAAGGTCTTCAAGTTGTCCAACCACCGATGATCAGGAGTCCACGTGGTCAAGAATCCGATAATGGTTTAGAGGAAACCATTTGCTCTGCCAAAATCACATCCAACATCGACGATCCTTCACGTGCAGATTTCTACAACCCACAAGCTGGTTGGACTTCATATCTCAGCAGCTTCAAACTCCCAATTCTTCAAATGGTTCAACTCAGTGCCGAAAGAGGAGTTCTTCACAGTGTCAGTAATCCTCTCATATCAGAAATTGGGATCAAAACATGACCCGTTATATAATTTTTTTAGAAACATGAAAGTAGAAAACTTATTCTAAATAACGAAGTAAAAATCTAATTTTCATTTGATTTTGTTGATGATGGTTGCAGAATGCTATGATGACGCCGTACTGGATTATGAATGCACACAGTATACTCTACGTAACGAACGGAGACATGAGGGTGCAGATAGTGAACAACGAGGGACAATCGGTGTTTGACAACATGCTGAAGGAAGGGCAGCTAGTGGTGGTGCCGCAGAATTTTGCGGTTGTGAAACAGGGCGGAGAAGAAGGTTGCGAGTGGATATCATTCAGGACTAATGACAACGCCATGGTGAACAAATTGGCGGGTGAAACTTCTAGTATCTCGGCATTGCCGTTGGATGTGATAGTGAATATGTACCAGATGTCGCCGGAACAGGCATTGAGGTTGAAGAATAACAGGAAGGAGACGTTGATATTCAAGCCAAGTTCATCAAGGTTCTAGACAGGTCTATTGTTGGTTAAGATGTTGGTGTAGAAGAGGTGTAGGTTGAATGTTTGTTTAGGAATAATGAGAGTTGTGGAGGTGGTTTGTAGTGGTAAATCGATCTAAGGAAATAAAAGGTTTAATGCTTGAATAAGTTATCTTCCATGTATATAAGATCACCCGCAATGGGTGCTCATAACGAGCAATATCACCAAAACGAGGATTAGCTCATTATTCACCATTACCATCGCTTGGTGGTTTGATCGTGTTTGGCCGGCTCGTGGTGTTGATAACCAGCCACACACACATTATGTTTTTTTTCAACCAATAGGATTTAAGATAAATAATTATGCGTGAGTTCAGTTATAAATTTACAATAGTGATAAATGTTATCACTAGTGGTGGTTAATGATAATATTGTTGCTTTTCCGGTACTATAGGGGTTGTGGGGTGGACCGTGGGTGAGTGGCCTATATCTAGGAGGGACATAATTTTTTTAGTATATACATAAACAAATAAACATGAGGCTAATGTTATAATTTTTCAACCCATGTAATAACAAACTATTTGAAAAATCTATATTTAATGCAGATAGCTTCTAGCCCTTAGGCTAAATACATATTAGGTAAACCACTTTACTACTATCCTTTTATTAGGTAAAAAAATTTGCAATAACCAATTAGGGCAAAAAAATTAGTAAAAAGGTCAATTTTTTGGGTTATTGGTATAATAATTAATGATATATTAATAAATTTTACTTATATATATAAAATATTTATGGGGGTTCATTTTTTACTTGTTGTAAGGAGCCTTCAAAATTAACGGACCAGCCTTACGGGTTAATTGTGAGGTTAGAGGTTGGAAGAAAGATGAAAATAAAGAATGATGTGGTGTTAATGCTCCAAGAAAGATGAGAAAGTTGGAATGGATGATTGTAAATAACCTTAGGCTAGAAAAAGGAATAAGTGCCAAGAATGAGAAGATTAATGAAAAAGACTGCACAAAGTAAGCTTAGGATGGATACTTAAAGCAAGATTGATGGATACCTCAAAAGTGTTGGGGAGATAAACACTTCACCCTAATAATCAACTCTGTCTATCTTAAAACATAGAATTTGATGATAACCAAACCCTACTTTCAGTTTAA
>JAUEJL010061939.1:0-18262 GCA_032274825.1 Drosophyllum lusitanicum | reverse complement strand
ATTTAGTTTCTTAACAGATTAGTAATTGTTTCCAAGTTTATATACATACATATATATACACACACATATGCATATATATTTTAAAATTCTGAAAACCGGGTTGACCCGTGACCCGGTCAGGAGTCCGGGTCAACTAAAAACCCGGGTTTTAAAACATTGGTGGTTATAGCCACGTGGTGGTGAGTTCTGGTCGAAAAAATAGAGAGTGAGAAAGATACAATTCTGTATAAAGAGAAAAGAGAGAGTAACTGTAGATAGACGGTCCGTGTAGTAGTTGTGGTGAAAGTGGATACAGTTGTAACAGTATGATATGGTGGTTGTGCTTGAGGTGAGTGGTTGTAGTGTACTAGTGTAGGTGAGAATGATTCGATGAATCCTATTGGGTAAAAAGAGACGAAGGTCTCATAAAGAATAGAGTTATTATACGTCACAATGGATCCTGTAATGTTATATGTATACGACCATGATGTAATGTATCTTAAAAGTTGCAATTTTAGAAGAAAAGTGGTGGACCTCTGCCGTTAACAACACCCTAATCTAATTTTTAATATTTTAAAAATGTGAAATTTGGAATAGTAATATTAGAAATGATTCGTAACGATAACATCACTCACAAACCAGTTTAATAAATGGTAGTCTAATCATTTACTTATCTACTCATTAAACCGATTTATGAATGTAACATCACACATATCGGATGATGTTAACGTTACATAATTAAAATCCGGAATAGGAATGTTACAAGAATACAAGCAGTCAAGCAGTCTCTTTGAGACACACAAGCTAGCTGTGCAACCCGCCAATCGTCATTTAACTATAACGCAATTTTTACGTAACTCGGTGATCGTTTCTCTAATTTGTTTCATCTTCATTGTTTGAATAACGTCAGTGCCTAAGTTGTTCTCAGGTGATTATTACTAGTTCAGTGACTTATATGTTTTATGATTCAAATTTCATTTAAATGCTCCACGCTACGTTTTCATTTTGATGTCAAGGAGTTGGAACCTAGGAAGTTTTGATTTGATTTGTTAACTAGGGTTTGCTTCGAACTTATAACTCTTTTTTCTTCAAAATGAACTGAAATCCATGAACTTGCAGGACTCCATTTCAGACGTTAACGTGTGTTTTCAGTGTGGTTCTACTATTGATCAGAGTGCTGAGACTGCACAATTAATTTCCGGGTCCCAATTTTGGTTGCAAAGATGAATAAGGAGCTGTTGAAGGTTCAACCGCAAGAACTTAGATTCACATGTAAGTTGGTTGCTCTCTTTGATTTGATTTGTTTGTTTGCATATTAGTTCCGGTAGAATCTAAAGTTGAGGTTATGAAACTCAATGTGATAACACGAATAAAAGAAGACGTGTAAAATGAAATTATATATTTATTTATTTGGGTCTTCTTGATCCGAGTGAGAAACCGTTGGCTTGCCCAGGCAGCAAGATACAGAAGAGAAGCAAAGGAGTCTCAGCTGGTAAAAGGGAGAAAAAGCTTTAACGTGATGCATTTTTCTATTATGGCCTGCCTTTAAACAGTCCTTTAGGCTAGATTCATTTACTCCCAACTATATCATTTTAGTGCTCATGGGTCAATCATAGGATGTCAGTGAAGACAGTTGTTTGTTGTTACAGTTATTCATGGCACAATTTAAACTATATAAGGTTTTATTTGATTTATCTCTCATGTTGGTTGTGGGTCCGGTTGGTGGGGAGTAGGGGACCCTTAGGGCAGTTTACCCAAACTAGTTTATACGAGTTTATGCTGCTAAAAGGATCATATTAGCAAATACAATTAAACGAATGACATTTTGATAATCCATTATACATTCAACCAAGTATGTAGAAGCAATCAATTTGATCATATAAAACAACTATAACCTTGCTCTCTTAATTAATGTTACATATAACTTTATCCTGGATCATCAAATTCTAATCATCATTACTTTCAGTGATCTACAATACTACAAAACAATCAGAATGCGATATTAAGCTTACCTGTAGAGAGATTTAGTTTATAAATAAGTGAAGTGCAATTTTAAAATTTAGAAAATTTGACAAGTGTAGTTAAGGGCTTAAGGCTCACATTGATTGAATAATAGGGTTAGGACATGATATGTGAATTTTCATTTTCTATTTTGCACTTTGCATTGTGTCTCAATCTTGACAATAAGTGTTTTACTTCCACAAGCACTTGGTTGTTGTATTACATCGTAGGTCTTTCATTGCATAGCTCACCTCTAGCCGAGAGCATGTATTAGTCATGCTTGTATGTTTTTTTTAATACAAGCTTTGAATAGGTCTATACATTTGTAGGTCTTTGGATTATTTCTTATGAATTACGATTGAGCTAACTCTTCATGTTTTATTTTTTATTTACACTAGTTGAATGCAAGAAACAAAGCTCATGTTCTATTCGACTGGCCAATCAGTCTGATCACCATGTTGCTTTTAAGGTGCCAACCTTGAATCTGATATCTAAATTCGATTTTATCTCTAAACGTTTTGATTGAAGTAGATTGATCCACACAAACTACTTTTTTTGGCAGGTTAAAACTACCTCTTCAGAGAAATACTGTGTCAAACCAAATGCGGGAGTTATTAAGCCACATTCAAAATGTGATTTCACAGGTATAAGCTTGTTGTTGAAAGGTTTTAGAATGCATGGTGGATTCTTGCTGTCTGCTATTAATTTTAAGTTATGTTGATATTTCTTGAAATAAGTTCGATACTATATTCTGGCCGATCTGAAGTTTTTTCTTTAATTATGTATCTTGTCCTTCTATCATGTTGATATGGTGTTGGACACTCTCTTTCTATTTGTGTTGGAGACAATTTTAGAGGACCATGATGATTTTTGAGTTGTATGTGCTGGAATACTATTAGCTTAAGGTATTTTTGTTATGGAACCACATAACCAGATTTCCAAGTGTACTATTTGTACTTGCTGCTGAGCATAATCACTTATTTTTATTTCTTACTTTTTGCTATTTAAAAATGAGGTCGAATGATGTTTGGAATTTAAAGAGACCAAGAAAATATGGCACCCTAGATGTTATAGATGCTGATGTGTGCATTTGGTCAATTTTATGGAGGCATGTCTACATTTAAACCCTAGATATCAACTCTTGACATGTATAAGTTTAACAACTACATTTTTTTGCTTCTCAATATTAAAAATAGCTTTACAGTTAGCAATGATGGTTTTCAGTATCTTTCTTGCAATTATCATTTTTTGTGTCCATTTGAATTTTGAATCATTATCTTTCCCTTTTATCCCTGACAGTATCTGGTAAATGCGTTATTAAGTAGCTGATATATCAGTTACAAGAACCCACGATCCACTGTATTCAATGTGTGAATCTTTGATGGATTTACTTTAGATACGTTCATGTTCAAAATGCTAAGATATTTTTGGGTTTCTTAGTATAGAATGATGATATATAATACATTCTTGTTGCACGTGCTTTCTCTTCCCAACTTCCTGTTGCTACTATAGTTACTATGCAAGCACAAGAAGTAGCGCCTCCTGATTTTATATGTGAGGACAAGTTCTTAATTCAAAGTACCATTATTACCAAGGGGACTAAAGAGGAGCATATCACACCTATCACGGTTGGTATCATGAATATGTTGGTTCAAAGGTGAATTTAGAGGGGGGCAAAACGGGCAGGTTGGGTATCGGGTCAAAAGGGGTAATTTTTTGGTGTAGGTCAAAATGGGTTGGGTTTGGCCAATCCGTAAATAAATACCTTTTCTAATACATTTTTCTTGAATTTTCAAGATCATTAATGTGCAAAATATTGTTTACAAAAACTATAATGTTACAAAAATTAATCTTACTGTTTTTCTAATATTAAGATGATTTAGGAGGTTTATATTCATTTGAATATACTATGTAATTATGGATGAATTTGACCTAATGTCTTTTTAATTAAGTCCTTTAGCTTAAACCCAATTGACCTGTTAGAAAGAAAACATTTCTAGACAAATGACTTGAATTCCCACCTCTAGTGTCTAACCAAATCCTTTATCTGATTCATCATTTTTCAGTTTGCTAAAGAGGATGGTAAGTACATCGAGGAAAAGAAGCTTAAAGTGATCCTTGTCAGTCCATCCCACTCACCGATATTGTCACCAATTAGCCGGATATCGAGAATAAGACCTTATAATACATCCATCAAATCGAATGATGATTTAGTTCAAAACAGTAGTTCTATTGCCAAGGTAAGAGCTTATCATATATGTGAGGTGTTGATTTGGATTTTTCACGGCTATATGCATGTATTTCATGTAATGTTATATATCATCTAAGAAATCTTCTTTTTTCCCTCTTGTGGTATTCAATTTTAAAGTTTTTTAGGCCAGTCGGGGTGTAAACATTGACTGGGTCTAGTCCCTGACAAAATATGTAGGCCATAGACCTGGCAGTCCTTACCTGGTCTGGTCCCAAAGCCTGTTACCCCAGTTTGTTTTCTTTTCAATTTTTGCTTGTTTAGTATATAACAACTAGTTTAACGAATTATATACAATAATTACTTGAATAATTTATTATGTAACATTTTGGTATATAAAATTTGTGTAAGGATCTAGCTAGCGTTATGATTTATTAAAAAATGCCGCCAAAGTAAGTACTGCAAGCGTTACAAAAGTGGAAACAAGTACTGTAAATAAATACTGTAACTTGTTCATAAACCTAAGTTTGTCAGCTATCCTACATAACTTCTTCACTTCACTCTTCATTCTAGAAGATTTATTTTTAAGGTGTTCTGTATCATCAATGTTGAATATTGCCCAGGAACTAGCTGATATACAGTTAGAGGGTAATCATATGAGCTGGCATATTAGAAAAGGTTCATAATCATTAATCACAAGGAGACAAAAAAAAGTTGACAAGCGGGCAAAAGAGCTGTCTGGAGGTAAAACAAAAGCTCAAATAGAAGTCTGGCCTCAACTGGGCTTATAACTTGGCTAGTCCTACAATTGATAATGAGCCTGAACTTGGATTTGGGAAGTTTATTGTAAATTTGATTCCTTTTGGAGTTTGTCATAGTCTCATTTTGGGTACACACACATAAATATTATTGCCTTTTCATTTGGAAGTAGTTTTGAGGTAGAAACTTGTCTCTAGTTTTTTCAGTTGTGCTCCAACATCTGTAATATCAATGATTTCTATTTGTAGATAAAAGGTTGTTTTATACTAGCTACTTTCAAACTTAGGTTGTGTTTGCTATGGTGGAATGGGGAAGGGAAGGAAATCATCATTCCATTCCCTTGTTAGAAGATGTTTGTTACTCATGCAGGAATGAAATGAGTCATTATGTACAGAATGCGATTCCCTCTGTTTAAAGGATTTTCGTTCTTTTGAGGATGGGTGTTTTTTCCTCATTCCTTCGGGGAATGGAATGAATTGCTACAATTAATATTTTTTCCTTAAAATTAAACATCATATGAATATTGATTCATTTCATTCCGACAAAGCAACTAAACATGTCAATGAATGGTAATGACTCATTCCATTACCTCCTCCATTCTATTCTTTTGTCAATTCCATTCCTTTGTTATTCCTTTCCGTCTAACCAAACAGAACCTTGTGCAAGGTTACTAATGACATAGAGGTGTCTAGAAGAAATAGTGAAGTTGTAGAGGCAATGAAGAATGAGCAATTTATAAATGGGAAGCATACAGAAGAGACGCGATTAACCAAAGATGTGGAAGAGATGAAATCAAAACTGATAGAATTCGAATCAATACTTAAACAGGTCAGTTACAAGTATGCTTTTGCTCTTATCACTAGTCAATGTTGTTTTCTATTCATAGAAAGTCATTAAAAATATCAGTTGTTTTTTTGACACCATTCATAAACCTGTACCACTGAGAGAATTTAAGCAAGTAGTTGTAGAACCCATTAAGTGTAAACGTGAGGTTGATTTTACAGTTTCTATAAAACAAACACTGAACTATCTGCTTCAAAAAGATAGTTGAAAGGATACTTCCTAGGTTTAAAAAACCTCAAGTTATAGTAAGAGTCAAAATCATTTACCCAAAGTGCCCCTAAAACTGTGAGTTTATAGTTGTGGGGACTTGGGAGGGACAATTTAGTCATATGGAATGTTAGGAGAAGTAAAAAAAAAGAAAACTGAAAAGGAGGTCTTAATAGCCATTTGAAACTGTGTGGGATAATTTAATTTTCAAAATTCAGGCTGGGCCTTTTCTGGCCTTTTCCTATCTGGCACTTACCCCATCCTTCAAATGAAGTAGGGCTGATCTAGGACCGCATTGCCTTGCCTCGCAGAGGACAAGGCCCATTTTTCCCGGGACTGAGATTTTCTGGCTGGGCCTAGGAGCAATTCCAGACTTTAAGCGATTAGTGCAACTCTAGTCTGTAGTATGACTTCAACTGAAGCAAATTGGCGGTTGTATTTTCTTGATATTTTGGAGACATCTTTTCAGGTTAAAAGTTTTTTCAATTATTTTTATATATAACAACGAAACCAACCCCTTTTAGTACTACTTATCCTACAATGTAAGGTACAACTCAAACTGTAAGAAAGATATAAGTTTAAATTAGTTTGTAGGTAGACAAACAGGATCTTCATTAAATTCTTCATTCATAAAAACCAACTATTGTTCTTACTTCGTAGTTCATAACTTGATGACTTTTGACTCTGATTTATTTGATTCACAGGAGAATCTGGGAACCAATCAAAACACAAGAAGAAGAGTGATCAGCTTCCAATTTCTGTTTGTATTTGTGGTGGCACTTGTTAGCCTTTACCTTGGATACCTGTTGCACGGCTGATGAGCATGTTGAGACTGCTATTATGTTTATGAGCCGGAGTTGAGCTGGTGCACATGACCAGGTTAGTGTGTACATGTTTGTCTTCTTGATTAAATGCATCAACAGATAAAGCTAGTTTCAATATTAAGACTTTGACCATATCAAGAACACTGCAATGTTTCACTATGCGGATTTAGACAGAATTTTCAAGCGTGAGTTGCTTGAGTCACAGTTGGTGGTCTGATCTGAATTTTTCATGAACAAATTATCTCAAAATTACT
The DNA here is from genome assembly GCA_032274825.1 of Drosophyllum lusitanicum. Classification (NCBI taxonomy): domain Eukaryota; kingdom Viridiplantae; phylum Streptophyta; class Magnoliopsida; order Caryophyllales; family Drosophyllaceae; genus Drosophyllum; species Drosophyllum lusitanicum. The sequence goes on along the minus strand of JAUEJL010061939.1, from coordinate 11,207 downwards.
GTTGTATGTAGCAAAAGGTTTCAAACTTGAACTCAATCATCAAAATTTTATATCTGGTACAGTTCTATTATCAAAACATTTTATACGTGTTACATTATTGAGTTGAATGAACTAATTCGTCACATAGACTATCCATTTTATTTAAGGAGGGGTATATACAAGTTTACATCTATCCACCTAGTGAGGATTAGATGTTGGTGAAACTCGTGATAGACTTTAAAACTTTTGTCTTAGAATATCATGTTTTGTATTTTTTTTTCCTGACAAAATTTGCTTATTTACGCATTCAAAAAAGTATTGATTGATTTCTCAATACATTAACCAAAATAACATCTTTATAGGCAATTGACATGTTCAGGAAACCGTCTTTGAAAATCTGATAAGAACAACTCTGAACAGAAGACCCTGTTGATGGTGATTTTCCCTACCCAAATAAGAAAGGGAACCCACCCATACGGTGAACCCTCCCTCCCAAGCTAAACAACCGAGTCCTTCAAATAAAATAAACTCTCAATACCTTCTACCCTCCCCTTACTCAGCTATTTATATTATTTCCTGTCCTGAATAGGCCCTAGGTATACCGGGCTGTGGTCTAATAAGTTATCCATACCATATTCTCTATCAATACCAACCTCTTGAAGAACAGGCTTGTCCTCAAGCCTGATTTCAGAAAATTGACTTTCGACAGCGAGGACACTTGCTGCCTTTGAGTCAACCATTGCTGAATCATCTCTCTGTTCAATATGGTATACCTGGTTCCTGATTTCCATGATAGCACACAACCCTACCTTCAAAAGAATTTTTTTGAATTATGAGTTATAAATCCCGATGCAGCCCCTTGCCTTCTTTTATTAACAACTCCAACTCCCAAGCCATATTGTTGTAATTGCAAAGAACACATTCCAACAATGACAACTTCCAGTTCTCCTCGTCGACTTCATAACAACTTTGTTTTCCCAAGGGCATGATCAAATGAAATTACTGGTTTTCTAATATATTGTAATGATGATATTGAAGAGACCGATGGCTGCAAATTGATTCCTTCAAGACTACCATTGAAGCCATACCTATGTACCCTCGTTTGTTTGTAAAATGGAAACAGATCAGCACGTGCAAAACTATAGTTTGAAACCATGGACAAAACAGACTTTAGTTGGCCAGAAACCATTCCCATTTCCATGGTCGAAACCAATGGGTTTTACATATAGCAAGCATCTCACATTCCTTGGCTTGTATGCAAATTCACATGTGTGCATCTTCAAGACTCAAAAACCTAACAAGGCACCCTAATTCCTTCCGTTTATTTGGCTAATATTTTCTGATATGAGTATTTTGGGATATGTAAAGTAACTTGAGACCACCTGTAAAAGAACCAAACACTCTCAAACCAGCTTATTGGTGTATCGAAACAAAAAAATCAAATAAGTAATACTCGAAGTTAATATCACTGTTACGCTTTGTATATGGAAATTATGTTCTTTCCCCCCTGTCATACGCTTGGCAATTTCACTATCAATCAAGGCTCATTTATGATCTTTAAGATTTCTTTTTAAACATACCCATGAGTTGTTAATGCAAATGCAAACAAGAGTTTTAAAATCAAATTTTACATCTTTTATCTTATAAATTATGATATGATACTGCCAAGAAATGTCAAACATACTAATTTGACATCAAATGGATACGTCATGCACAGCAACGTGCAAGGAAAAGAACTCATCAAATGTTGAGTTTTAGATGGACTGGATTACAAATATTTGAAAGTCATAAATCTATGCCTGTATGCATCTTTACATGCATATATAGGTACATGTAATTCATGTGTGTCTATACAGATTACAAACACTACATACATGTTTTCAAGTATCCAGATACTAGCGGATTGTTGACCAGCTTTTTTGAGTTAAGGAAATCTGATATAGAAAGAAGATTTGTACTTTTGTAGCAATATTGCGGATCTAAGACACGTGATGAAGCTTGTTCCCTATTATTGTTGAGAGAATACACTACTATATTTGTAGTTCTAATTAACTTCGTATAAGCTGATGAATTCTCTGCCCACCGTGGTGGTCTGTCGGGTATTCCAATTCCATGTGTCAACCTGCGCTACCGTGTTGTCGTTGAGTTGCTACAAAACACATTAGATATGAGGATGTATGGCACATTAGTGGTTCTGCTATATTGTTTCTTGGTTGGTTTCCCATATGTTGGTGGTAAATATGATGAGTGTTATAGGGCTAGAAGTCCAATGTTGTCTTTTGGTGTTCAGATTGTATAAAATCGTGGCTTGATTATCATCGGAAGTGTTTTGTGAGTCTCAAATGGAATACAGTTTGAATGTTAGGATCTGCGTCAACTGGTCAGGTTCACACCAGCACGTTCTTATGCATTGTCTTCCTTCTCCACAACCCTCTAAAATCCTTCTAAAAAAAACAAATGATGTGGCCCCTCTATGATTTTAACCACTCTAGAAAAAAGAAAAACATTTAATTTATATATTTATTAATATTAATAAGGTTTTTGGAGATAGGTAAGATGTAAAAAGTTTTTAGAGATGTGTAAGATGATCGCACAAAGATCAAACTTTAGTTTTTAAAAGTTTTTCAGTTTTAGCATCAAGGATGATCTAATAACATTGTTTTTAATAATAAGGGACTCATTTATATTACACGTTTATTATTGTCTAAAATGTTACGAAGAAAATAGTCTTAAAATTTCTTTTTACTATATTTTACCTACCCTAATAAATATAGTGATGTTCTGGTGCGTTAACTAAAACACTGATATTTGTTTTTTATTTTTCTTTTACATAAGTTTTTATCCGAACTTGTTTTCCTTATTGCCAATTTCTGATGTACCAAAAGTCATAGAGAGCACTTGAGGATGTGGATCTTGAAGACCGAAGGTACGCTCATTCGAACACCAAAAATGTATGATAGTGATGAGTAAAAGTAAAATACCCGTGGATTCATTCTTGTACGAAAACATGGGATGATCTGACGTGGTCTACTAGGATTGACGAACTTCAACCAACAAAAAAACATAAGGTTAATTACAATGTTGTTGGCGAAGTTACTATCATTGGTAAAAATCACACATGTTACAATGATAGGTAAAAGTATATAGTAGATTTTCAAAGGTAATCTAAAGAAGAAATACGTATACTATATTTAGCTAAAACAACAAAGTACCTTATGGTTAGAAACGAAAAGAAAAGGCACTTTACAAGATGTTTGAGAATGCTTATGTAACTATTTATTGTATTTTTTTAGATAACATAAAATAAAGCAAACTTCCTTGAAATAGAACATACTTTGTCTTATATGCCGTATACTTCACTATCGTTTTTTCTATTTTAATACAACAAACTTAATTTCTAAAACTTTATGTTGTAAGCAATCGGTAACTCAATATAAAGAAAACTAGTTATTTTTAAATCTTTTATGAGGATTTTCATGTTTGTTCTTTATAAGCATCTTTATCTTTTCTTAGCGAATAACCAAGAGTCACATGTTTTACTTTTTAGCGTACAACCATCGTCATGTTCTTAGCAATTAAACAGCCATCATTACCTTGAGAATATATCTAAAAATACAAAACACACACTAAACATAGACTAAAACATAAACACATCACACATTTAAGATGTCAAATTAAACACATACACACAAAATACCTATAGGTTTGAGATAAAATTGCTTATTGATTTCTAGATTTGGGTTCATTTGTACCCATTAATTTCCAATCATCAACCTACCCATTTTCAGAAAGGGTGTTTATGTACATAATTAACCAAAAAAAATATGATCATTGATCTCAAAATTTGGATTCAAGATTTGAGCACTTTCGATTCCCAACCGTGAACATAGTTGATGGTGTTGGTGTTTTTGGTTGCATCGATTATGTACACAAACCCTTCTTCTCCTCTTTGTCTTCTAAAGTATCTAAACGCACACAATAATCACCAAAATGAAGAGTTATGTTTATTCTAACATCCTATACAAAAGTGAAATTAGTGGTTTGGTGTTAATGTGATCGAAGTTGTCAAGGGAGAGATAGAGAGAAGATAGGCAACAACCAACTAGAGAGTCTATAATGTAGTTGTGGTGTTAGCGTGACATAAGTTGTCGTGGGAGCTAGATTTTGAACATGGGAAGGTTTTGTGTTTTTATATGTATACACACGTATTAAACACACACGTACACTCTTACTTGACAATATTTGTTTAAGGGCGTATTGGATATAATAATAAGTTTTAAAAGTTTATTGTATTAAAATTGAAAAAATAATAATCAATTGTGTAAGCTAAGACTTTAGGTAGAATTAATTGTATTTCTAAAATAAACACATTTCTAGACGTATGGTTCATTTTCAATAGTAAAAGAAGCAATTCATTCCAAACACACTAAGGGGGTGTTTGTTTTAGCTTATTTTTTAGGCTTTTTAGCTTATGAGATTATTTTATGGGCTTATAAAAAAGTAGTGTTTTGATTAGCTTATTAACTTAAGCTTATAAGCTTATTTTAGTGAAAATAAGCCAATTTTCATAAGCCAAATGAAAACCACTTTTTCTTAAGAGATGGACTTATTTATGTACATTTACCAATTTACCATTAACCTTAACTAATTTCTCTCATTTCTCAACTCTTTTTAACAATACCTTCTTCTCCACCTATAACCCACAACTTCACCATTGCTCCTTTCACCATCATTTTCTCTAAATATCTCGCTCTCTTCCCGACTACAAACCCTATTTGTTTATACAAGCAACTAGGTACCTCTCATAAGCACATATATATGTGTATACTTATGTGTTTAGTTGTTTACTATCTAAAAAAAGAAATTTATAAGTCTTCTTTTGGATTTTACATCGGTACCCATAACATGTCAACCATTTCAATTAGAATATCCCTAATTGTGTAGTTGTGTACTCTTATTACTAGATGCAAGAGCCATAGTGTCCACTTATGCATTTTGATGATTTATATAATTGATCTTTTAATGTTAAATGTTATGGATTATGTGTTTGAACTTTAACAGAATATGAATTTTATGTAAATTTTTTGGAAAAGAAAATAAGAATAATATAATTCTTTTAATTAAAAGGCTATGTAGTGTAATCATTTTCTTTTTTAGTCTTTTTACAAAAATACTAACTAAAACATTTGTAACCTTATAAAACACCCCCCAAAACAGAGATTAGAAAGTTTGTGTCTTTGTGATAAGAGGATTAGATAAACACGGCATCAAAAGAGAGTCAACTGTACTGACAGTTGATACCAGTCATCGACGACCCAATCAAACCTCCATTAGCAGAGCCGTAATGGAAGAAGGAAATCAGGTGATGAAGCTGTACTCGCACCCGATCAGCTCCTGCTCTCGTCGTGTTCGTCTTGCCCTCAACTTAAAAGGTACAATTGTACTTCATTCAATCTCTCAATATGTTTTTCTACCTGATTCAATCTTAAACGTATGTAACTACTACATCTGTTCAATATCACTTCTGACTACTGATTATCGATTCCAAACCTGATTCACACATGTTCTGTTCTAATTACTGCACAAATCTTAGAGTATGTGTTTGTTTGTGTTATTAATTGCAGGGCTCAAGTATGAATGCATAAATATTACCTCCATCGGAGATCCGGGTGAGAATACTAAATGTTACATGCATTTTGACTTTTGAAATTGGAAATTTGAACGATTAGTTATCAATTTTGAATTTGATGTCGAGGTGCTTAAACATCACTTAGGCATCATCTGTATGTGAATTTGTTTTTTTTAAACAATTTCAAAGACAATCACATAAAGCATTTGTCAAAAGATGGGATGATTTTAATACTCATCTAAACTGACGCCATGGAAGTACTTAAAATGTTATTTTTCAGAATGGTTTCTAGGCAATTGACACAATGAGTACTTAGTTGTGCAATTTACAGAGACCTATACTTATAGGTGCAAAGAGAAAATATAATTCCTTACATTGTGTTTTGTGATGCAGAACTTCTAAAGGTCAATCCTATGGGTTATGTACCTGCATTGGTGGATGGGACTACTGCGGTTTCAGATTCTTATGCCATTTTATTAGTAAGTAAATTGTTTTTTTTTCAAGTAGCTTCCTTCTCATATAATTTATAACTGGTGATACCAAAGGGTGTTGGTTAATAAATTTTTACGATCTTTGTCATTTGCAGTATCTGGAAGAGAAATACCCACAACATGCTTTGTTGCCTCAAGATCTTATGAAAAAATCTATAAATTACCAGGTAAATGGGTTGTATTTCATTTATTACATATGGCCAAGGAAAGCTTCATTCTAAGGTTTACTAAGCAAAAAAACCTTGTCAGTTGATACTCTCAATTGCTTGCAAATAAAAAATGAGCCGACTTTGAACGATTGTCAAAGTACTACAGGATCTTAGATGGTTTGACTTTGTATGATTAATATGGATTTTTGTTATGCAATTCTACTTCGTTCACCAACTATTTGTCTGCATTAGGTTGCAAGTATCGTTTCTTCAAGTATTCAGCCTCTTCAGAATACAACTTTAGTTGTGAGTAGAAACTTCTGGTGATTTCTGTTTTTGGTATCTCACCATTCTGTTCTTTTCTCATATTCAATTTCGACCATGCTTAAATTTAACAGAATTATATTGGGGAAATTGTTAGTCCTGATGAGAAGATTCCTTGGGCTCAATATCATATCAGAAAGGGGTTTGTAGGTAAGGATCAAGCTGACATTGTTACAAAGGATCTGTATCTTAATCTTAGGCTGTTTGAAGAGCCTTTTTCTTCTCACTTTATTTCTCTATATCGTATTGTGGGGTATTGTTATATCCTATTTGCACTAGACACCTAGTATATTAGACTCAGAGATTCATATATAACAAATGTCAAAACGAAAGAATCTTTCGAGAATGGCTTAATTTACCCTTTATTCTATACCGTAAGAGGGTTGAACAATTTTAAATCGTAAAATCTGTATTAAGAATTACTAGTCATCTGATTTTTGCATGCATCTGAAATAGTTTGGAGTTGACTCATATCAAAGTGTAACAAAATTGTCACAATTAATTGATTGTATAAGAGAGGGTTCAAATGAGAACTGTTTTTCGTGTAAGAACCGTGAGAACCAATCTTGGCCCTTTATTAAAAGTTAAAACAAATCAATGGCTAAGAATTATAATGGCTCATTAATGACTCATTACTGAGGGGTATTTTTGGTAAATTTAAGCTAATCTAATAATGACTCGTCCACCAGGACGCAATTTACGGTTGGGAAAATCAAATGACCAAAATACCCCTATTAATGAGTCATTAATGGTGTTACAAATAGTTCTCGCAATTCTCGTACGAAAAACAGTTCTCATCTGAACTTTTCCCTAATGTGAAAAATAGAAGAAGAAAACTCAGTCACCCAAAGTATTAAAACTTCATTTTGTGGCTAAAATGTTGTATGTGGTCAACACTATTTTCTGATTGAACATGGTTCCAAGGTTGGATCTAAGTTGTATGAAATGCATATTGCTTGAGTATGGAATGAGAAGTTCAGTTATGACCTAAATAACGAATAAAGCTGAGCAAAAGAGTGAGGTTGGAATTATTAAGTTACCATTGAATGTTAAAAAGTTTCATTTAATGCAAGAGTACTTCCAAAGTCCTAATTATGTAATTACTTCTGCAGCTCTTGAGAAGCTTTTAGTGAATTATGCTGGAAAATATGCTACCGGAGATGAAATTTACCTGGTACGTTTTTACTTCGCCATTGTAATCTAGAGTTTATGCAGATATACAAGTTTATATATTTAATATAAGTTTGAATGGAGCATCAATATTTGGATTATAAACCTATTAGTTTCCTAATTCAACAGCTACTTGAAGTCTTATAATCTTCTAGCACCGATTCTCTTTACAATTGTTGTTGTTTTATACTCCAAGCTAGTCATAACTTATTCAATTATACAAGAATCATGACATTTCCAATTCTCATAATCGTCTAGCACCAATTTGCTTTTGACTCTTCAAAGTCAAATTGGACTTTATGTTTGGGACAATGGCAGTATAAATTATAAATTAGGATGTTTAAGAATACAAGTAATCACCATGATAACATACGAACTATAACAATTTGGATCGGATTTTTGTATTAGATTGGGCAATAAATGACTCAAAAGTTCTAACTTGCAGATACACAGTGTTACACCTAAATATTTTTGGATTAGGAATTCGCTCTAATTGGGCAATAAGTGATTCTACTGGGTGGTGTTTGATTTAAAAAGTTTCTGGAGGATAATTCTATTAGATCTTTACATTCGTAAACATGTGATGGAAGTGAATAGCTAGAGCCTAGAAGTTCTGTAATTCCTATATAACTTCCTGATCAGTTGTAATGTTCTTCTATGAAATCAGTTATGTTCATATATACCTTATTGGTTACTTGCAGGCGGACTTGTATCTGGCTCCTCAAATTGATAATGCAATCAACCGCTACAAGCTTGACATGGTAGTGCCTGCTTACAACATACTGATATGAAAACTATGATAACTATATCTTTTTAGTTTTCATAGATTTCATACAACTATTGAAATCATTTAATGTGAGAAAAAAGGTTCACCCTTTATGTGTTTATTATAGCCACATAAAATTAGAAGACAAAAACCTCTAATGCGTGTTGACTGTTGATTGAAAATACATTTTGGGGATTCAGAAGAGTTAGTAACTGGGAGATAAATCAAAATGATGAATTGGAGTTTTGCAGCCGATATTATACAATTAAATAGATACAGCGGAATAACTGAAATATGGGTCTCAAGTCAGTTTATAATTAATCTTGTGAGTTCTGTGTAATGAGCTTAAACAATTAATGTTCATGGTAGAAGTGGCAATTTTGACCGGTTTACCTAAGAATAGGTTGATTCGGGTTGGATTATATCTTCAATAGGTGAAATACAAACCTTGGCTAGTATAAGACGCCTCTCAACAAATGGTTGAGGGTTCAAGTCTTATTTGGGACAAAGGCCGGCAGGATGTGTGTGTGAGTTTGTCATTAAGAAAAAGCAATTTAAAAAGTACAAATATTTTACCGTAATTAATTAATTAATTAAATTAATGGACAAAAAAGTGTTTGGCGGGTCAACCCAACACAACCTGTTTTGACCCACATTCAAAAGGTAGTACTTGTTTTGACCCGTACCTGAAATATCTAACCTACCCAAGTTGCCACCTCAGGGTTAGGGTGCCTTTTGTGTTCCTTTCGTCTTCTTTTTGTGTTGGTTTTCTTACTTGTGCATTGTGTTTCTTTTGTTTGCATAACACCATTATTACACTACCCGTAAAACTTTCTCTACATTTTGGTGCAGACCGAGTTCCCACTCCTACTTAAACTGAACAAGAGTTACAGTGAGTCGCCATCTTTCCGAGAGACAAGACAGCAACACGACACAGCTCTAGTGAAGTAAATGATACGTTTATGTATGTTTACTTTCCTCCTTGAGATTATGCACAAAACTGATTTCTTTATTATTATTTTTGATCCGTTTCTTTGTTTCCCACTTGTTTACGAGCAGAAAAAACATGTTAGTACTTGCAGGGCTCTTTCCAAATCAGTCTGGGTTTTATACCCAAACCTTAAAAAGACACCTGATTTGACTTCATGTTAATGTTTTACTCACAGATAATTTGGCTTTCAAGTTTATCAAGCTACAGGTTGCTTAAGATGTCTCGTTTCAAGGCAAAACCCGTTCGACTTAAGAGAACACTCGAAAAAGCTCTTTAGGAGCTTAGACTATCCCTGTTTTCTTTTGCAATTTACTTCTTGTAGTTCATTTCATAAAGGATATTTGCTATATAATGGTCATGAGAACTTATTAATACATTGTAAGAGCTTGTTAGCAAGAAGAAAAATAAGAGGTTTGCTACTTGCAGATGGAAAACAACAAAGTTTAATATAATTCAATTAAATAAATAATTTTAGATTTCTTAAATAGAGTTTCCATGTCATGTTACATTTACACTTGTTAACCTAAGAAGATTAAATTCCTAAAATACCAGTAATATGTTTTTGAACAAATCTATAGCTACTGTTATTTTAAATTTTCATATATTTATGTACCAAAAACAACTCATATACATTAAAGAGAGAATCAATATCCAATGTAATACAAATCTAACTTATCCAACAAGAAATAAAATAATAATAACTTAAACCAAACTCCTAGTGACAGTATGATATGCAACTGAAACAAGTTCTTGCTAAGGGTAAAAAGGGAGCTTTGAATGTGGGGCCCCATCGACCTTTACTCGATGTATGCATGGCGTGTGGTATGTGACCTCGACGTGGACATGTGAAGGAATTCGAAGGCTCCACGTCATGGAGTATTTTAGTGTAAACCGGACTTTGTTTCTTCGGTATTCGGTTGTATGACGGCCCATTATCATAAATCAGGGTTTCTACTTCGTAACCAGGGTTGAGTCATATATATTACATCTAAACACTTTCAGTCATAATAAAGAACTCTATGTTCCTGCCTGTGAACGTAGATTGTAACCCTAATGACCGAACCATATTAAATCTTGGTGTTTTTATTGTTCTAAGTTATCCGCATTCTTTTAACGCATATGCTTTTCGTTGGTCCTTTTACAATAAGGAGAGATAGAGGAAACATATATGAAGAAATAAGGACGTTATGTTGGAAATATATCCGAATTATTGTAGAAAGGTTATACATGATAAACAAGGGTCATTTTTTGTTCTTTGACATATTAATTGCCTTCTTTTTTTTTGTGTGTGTTGTTTTCATTACTTCGAGATTAGACGGCATGCAAAGGGAAAATCTTGATGAAGATTAGAATGGTCAATTTGAGAGTTTGAGTGAGTGGGCTTTTTTTAATTTATGTTTTCCTTTAAGCATGTTTACAAGATGTTTATTTGAGATTTTGAGTATTTAACCACATTTTGAAAGTAATAATATTAATATAGTATGAAGTTTGGTAACTATGCGACTATGTACTAAACATTGTAATATGTTCCGTAAACCTTCGTTTTATGTAGTCTTTTTCTTGAAACTTGTAGAGAGAGAGAATTAGATTTATATTAATAAAAATTATATCTTTACAAACAACAAAAATAAATAAATAAATAGCCCGATAAATTTTGCAAGGAATATATATATGAACTACCTGAAAATATCAAAAAAAAAATAATAAT
>JAUEJL010061928.1:0-18262 GCA_032274825.1 Drosophyllum lusitanicum | reverse complement strand
CGTTTTATTATTATTTAATACGTTTTTATTAATGTTTAATATTTATTATCGTTTAAACTAACCCGTGTATCACACGGGCATTTAGTCTAGTATAAGTATATACATCTTATTTCTCACACACTGTTCGGACTAGATTGCGTTTTGTTGCTATTACGATGATATAATATGCCAAAAAACATGTTTCCAAAAAAAAAAAAAGAATAACCGTACGTATACAAAGTAAAAAAAACCATCACCTACCGTGTGATAAATATCATCAGCAGACATTATTTAAAATTCAAAGACCCCGCAAAGGAAAGGAACCAATTACGTCATTGACCAATACTCGACCTAGTCAATAAGGTAATCTTAACTTAAAAAAATATCTAATTATTAATCAAAGAGCACACATAATAATTAAAAAAAATATCTAATTATAATCAAATAGCACACATAATAATAACAATAATAAAAATAAAAATAATGATGATGATGATACATCAATATTATTATGTCCGTATTACCAAACCTCCGTAGTAATGACTCACTACAATAAATATGGGTTTTCCTCACGATTTATCAAAAGCGTATAGAATTTTAAAAAAATGCACACTTAAAAGTGTGTAGAATAGTTTAAACAAAATGTAGGTAAAAATAATAAAAAAGTTCACACTTTTAAATGTATAATATTGCTTTAAAAAAGTTCACACTTTTAAATGTGTAAAAATAGTAATTAATAGAAATTGAGAAAAGTTCACGTTTAAAAGCGTGAACTTTTATATCATAGAGATTTTTCAATATTTTCACATTTAAAAATGTGAAAACTTTAATTATTTGTTCACATTAATAAATGCGATATTTTAACTATATTTATCACATATTTAAATGTGAACTTTACAAAAAAAAATTTGTCACGTCATATTTTTTCACACATGTTTATAATTCTTTACATTTTTAAGTGTGAAAATATTACTAAAAAAATGTAAAAAATCAACATATTTGTTGTAGTGACTATCTTCTTTAGGCCCAAAAATATTATATTCATTGTAAATTATACATTGCAAAAAAAATGGAGAAACGCCCCCGTCATGGGCGACATCCGGATGTCAATGGGAGAGGATACCGAACGATTACATGAGAAGTGAAGTACATAGTTGACGAGCCTCATGATCGATGATGATGAGTGATAACATGTGTTGTTAAATGTTTATACATGTTGTATATGAACGAATTTTGTTGTGTACGAATCAGTTCTTTTATAAAATACCCTTGCTTATAAGAACCAAATATCATCCAAATATAACCAATAAATATAAGTTATATATTTCATATATTCGTATAAAGTATCAAATTTTGATCACGTTTTTATTATTTTTATTATATAGACGACTTAAATTAACCTAGAGATGTTCACTTATTTGATCTTGGATTTCTAGTTCGTGTATGAGTACTTAATCTATATTTAAAACTAAGGTGACGTTTGGTTCACGGATTCCAATTTCATACCTCAAATGTGAACCAAAAGTAGGAATGTCTAGGAATTGGATTTCAATTCCAGGGAATTCCCAAGAATTCCCTCCAACCAAACACCCCCTAAGAGTCAGTAAGAGATCGATTCTTTTAGATTTTTGTGTTTAACAGAAATTTTAATCAAGTTTGAATTTTGTAAATAACTAATTTTCATAGATGAAATTTGATTGATATTGACTTGTATTTTTTTTCTTTTCATAACACTATTCTTATGAAAGGTGACATGTATGTAATTTTTAATACAAAAAATCAAAAAATTAAGATCTAAACTAGGCATTCTAGATGTTAAAAACTTATTTTAAAACAGTTGAAAAGTTATTGTCTTTTTTTCTTTTGTGTTAAATCTATGTATGTGAACATCAGGCACACTAAAGCATCCATATTCCATAATTATAACTTGAGTAAATTACAAAAAGCGTTTCTGTATTTTTAGAGGTAATTACATGTTAAATACTTTAAGATTAAAATTATACATATAGTCACTATCTGTTATACAAGTTTAACTATGTGGTTATCTTTTCCCCTTTCTTTCTTTTTACTATGTTAACGTCACATTTTACCAAATCTTTAGTTGTATCTTTTGTTTTCTTTTCTAATTTTCTCCCACTTTTTTATTATTTTTTATTACAATTAATTATGAAGCTAAATAATATAATTCATATATAATTTGAATCCAAATACAAGACTAATAATAAAAAGTATAATAATAAAATCTAAATTGCAAAATAAAAATTTAAAATTACATAATTTTAAACTAGAAACTAAAAATTAATATAAATATCTAAAGTTGATCCCAACCGTATTTTTATAGAATTATCTCTTTCATCATCAACGTCGTCGATAATGCACCTCCCGTAAGATGATAATACGATGGGATGTAAAATTCGTCGCCTTTTTCCTTATGCTCAAGTTGTGTTAGTTCAATTATTTTTCATGATTCAAGAGAAATAGGCCATTTTTCTTGTTTATCATGGACAATTCGCCCAACAACAATGCTTTCTTCTTTCGACCCAGTTCCCATAGAGGTCGATGTCGGCCGCTTCCCCCTATTTCTACCGACGGGTCGTCTAGGTTCCTCTACCTCAACCTCCTCTTCATCGTTGAGGTCAATAGGAGCTTGTGCATCAAAAGACCACATCGTGTAAATTTTGAATTCTAATGTTTTGCTTCGGTTTGAAGGCCGGGGGAGTAGGTTTGACGGGAGGTATTGGGTGCCATATAAGATATATCTTAAGAATGGATCAAGCTTGTTCATGCGTAAAACTGATGTCATGATTATCCTCTCAGTAATAGTAGTAAGCGGTTTGTAGAATATCCACGTTACTCATTCCGCTACTTTTTGTATTGTAGAGGTGGTTGTTGATCCGGACAAGCTTTGATATTTTGGTGTTTAGATCTTTGAACTTCGAGGTCACTTTATGCATGTTGTGGTAATCCTTTTTGCCAAGTTGTTACTAAAAAGATAAAAAATGCGGTTCTAAAATTACCTACATTTTATACATTAATAATATATTAGTAGATTAATATAGAAAATATATGTGTAACAAATAATAACTATAACAACATAAATAAATAATAACAATAATATAAAAATATATACATTTATACCTTTTGTTTGCTCGTTTATGGTAATGTTGCCCTCCGAAATGTTAACTAACGCCGTTACCAAGGCAATCTCTTCTGCGGATGTCCATGAGATTGGTTTAGCTTACAAAATTCCGCTCTTCGACGGTTGTGATTGTTCCGTTTGTTGCGTTTGTCGTTGTTACAGTTGTTTTAAGCATGACTGAATCATGGGATGTGTTATGCTAATGTGGCGCTAACATGGCTTGAAGCATGGGGTGCCCATGCATGGGTATATCCCATGCTCACTACAAGAAAAAAAGACTTTTGGACGCACGATGCTTTCCGTGCGACACACGTCCTCGCTAAAACCCACAAAAGGACAAAATCATGTAGCTTTTTGACCTTGGGAAACGAAGGTTGATTGTAAAACTTTTTGCGAGGACAATGTCCTCGCTAAAAGTAATTTATATTTTATTTTGATTTTTTTTACGGAGTAAAAGTGCATTTACGCGGTAGAAAAGGCGCCAATTATTTTTCACTACTTTCAGCGACGACAAAGTCCTCGCGAAAAGGTATTTTTGTTTTTTTTAAATTCGACTGATTGAGTTTGACGCTTTTGTCTTTTTGTCACTTTCAGCGACGACGCTGTCGTCGCCGAATCCTTTCCCCACCGTAAAAACCCTCCGGGTCTTCCTTTTTCATTTGTTTTCACTTTCTATTTTTTTTCACCACAACGCCTACCTCATCTTCTTCCTCTCTTTTTTTTCGATTTTTACTACGATTTTGAAGAATCTAAGGTGCAACTAAGGCTTGTGGGTTAGTATCTTTCTTTTGCTTGTCAAGAAGTTCATTGTTCCGGTGAGAACGCCATTATTTCCGGCGAAAGCTTCGTATTTTCCGGTGAGCTTTTGAATTTCAGTAAATATTAACATATAAAGGTTATTGTTTTACATAACCTTAGTCTTTGTTTGAAGGGTGGTCCACTTTCGGCGACGACATGTCCTGTCTAAAAGGTATCACAGACGAGCTTTCGGCGACGACTCTTTGGCGACGACATGTCGTCGCAGAAAGCTTTTAGCGAGGACCTTTGACTTTTGGCGATTGAGGACTTTTGTCGTCGCTAAAAGTATATTTCCTTGTAGTGGCTCTTATAACCTTATAATTAATAAAATGGGACATAAAATATTCTAAGATAAGAACCATTTCTTACAACAAACTTTAAATCATAAGTGTCGGTTATTTGATAAAAACTAAAAAGGTTAAAATGGTTAAACTAACACATGTATGAAATCTAGATTTCTAAATATAAATAAAAACTGATTTTTGATAAAATACTAACTATAATAATAACTATAATAACCAGTATGTGAGTTCTGATAGAATATATATTTATTTTCAAACAATTTATGTAAGTTACCCTTAGAATCATAAGATCCTTTGAATCGTTGATGACATGTAAGAAATCTAGATTTATAAATATAAATAAAAAACTAATTTGTATCATTTTTATTAAAAATTTTATATATATGCTTGGTTTGGTAAAATAAAATTTCAATTATTTATTTAAATTAAAATTTTAATTTAATTTTGTAGAATGTGATGAATGGAAATCTTAATCCCATTGATTGTAAAACCTCATATATATATACACACGTTTGATTTGTGGATAACAACTATGTGGAGAAAACTAAGACAACTATCTAGCTAATATGTAGGAGCTATCATAGACCACATACATCAGATAATAACAACGTATGACTTCTTCTAACACAAAGTATTTTAATATATTTCTTCCTAAATATTAAAATATCGTATTTATTTTTCTTAGTTTATAAATATTATATTTATCTTTTATAGAAGAATGTTTAATATAGTCTATAATTAATTCATAATTCTAAGAGACTAATTTTAACCTTTGAATCAATGACATTAATAGTCCAGATTAAATTTTAACAATTTGGGCGAAGTGGCATTTTCATAATTTTTCGTAATTCACATATGATGCTTTTACAAATCACATGTGATTGTATACTGAATCACCTATGACTGAATATTAAAATTTTAGAACTATGTTTTTTTAATGGACTTTATTAAACACAACTCATCTTTTATAATATTTGAAAACATAATATTTAACTAAATACTCAGACTTATCAATTGTTGTGATATTGTATAGTCGATTTATTTTTTTTTAGTTGTATCCAATAAATACTTTATCTTCTTATTTTTAAATGTAACAATAATGATCTATAATTTATACAAGAAATACAATCAATTCTCTTCATACATCAGGTGTGTTTTCCCCTTCACGTCGACGCTAGTCTAGGCACCGTTTATTTAAACTCTCATTTATTTCATGTTATAATTATTTTTTAAATCAACGGGTGTATAATATCATCATTTAATCTAGTTGTCCTTATAAATAACATCCACATGTATAACATAGAAAATAATCGATATTCATTCGCAATGAATCCTCTAGTTCACCTTTTGCTTATTAATATATGTCTTATGCTATCTTCTTCTTCTTGTTTTTCTTTTTCACGACACTATGCCTTAAAACTAGACTCGTCTCTCTCCGTGGACAACAAAGATGATTTCTTACTCTCACAAAACGGAGTTTTCACTGCCGGATTCTATAGTGTTGGAAATAATGCCTATTGCTTCTCAATATGGTTCACTAAACCGTTGTCCAACGGTGACAGAACCGTTGTGTGGATGGCTAATCGTGATGCACCCGTCAACGGTAAACGATCAAAGCTTTCCTTGTCCAAAACGGGTAATCTTGTTTTACAAGATGCAGATCAAGATTTACCAATTTGGACAACAAGAACAAGAGATTTAACCGGGTATGCAGAGTTAAAATTGAATGATTCGGGTAATCTTTACCTTCAAGATCGAGATGAACAGATTCTATGGCAAAGTTTTGGATCACCAACTGATACCCTTCTTCCCAATCAACCACTCGTGAAAGAAGCCATGCTTGTTTCTTCAAGAAGCCGAACTAATTATTCTTCTGGTTTCTATAGGCTAATTTTTGATAATGATAATGTTCTTCGGCTCGTTTACAGTGGACCTAAATTTAAGGGAATTTATTGGCCAAATCCTGAGCTTCGAGCATGGGATGCTGGTAGGAGTACTTACGGCAGTGAACGGACTGCAACCATTGACCCGTTTGGACGGTTCATCTCTACTGATGGTCTGTTCTTTAATACTTCGGATGATGGGAGCCAACCCATGAGAAGGTTGACCATTGATTTTGATGGGAATCTTCGGGTATACAGTCTTGATGAAAGCAGAGGAGTTTGGGAAGTTACTTGGCAAGCAATTGCACAAACTTGTACCATTCATGGAAGCTGTGGAGAAAATGCTATGTGTTCTAACGAACCGAATTATGGTCGAAAGTGCACTTGCTTACCATTTCACAAAATGGTTAATCGAACTGATTGGTCAGATGGGTGTGAACCACAACTCAAGTCAAGTTCCTGTGTTAATACTGATGGTGATCAGGATGAGGATGATTTTCTACAACTTCCACATTTTGATTTCTACGGATACGACTTAAAGTATTTGCCTAATACAACTTTAGATGTATGCAAAAAGGAGTGCAGGAAGATGTGTGATTGCAAAGGGTTTCAGTATAAGTATGATAAGAAACAAGGGATCTTTCTTTGTTACCCGAAATTTTTATTGCTAAATGGATTTGGGTCGGTTAGTCATAATGGTACTTTGTATCTAAGAGTGCCCAAGAGTACCCGATTTTCTGATACCAACAAAGCTATTCAAGATACTAGAAAAATCGAACTAAACTGTTCTAGGCATCAGTCGATTGTGCAACTTGTTCGAGTTTATGACAAGAAGAACGAAAGAGGGTCTATTAAGTTCCTACTGCTGTTCACGTATGTATTTGGTGCATTGGAGATCATTTGTATAGTTTATTTCTTCTATAAAACGAGAAATACTATCAAAAAATCCAAAGGTTACCTCCAAGCTACAATGGGATTTGAGCGATTCAGCTATGCAGATCTAAGAAAGGCATCTGAAAATTTCAAAAACGAGATAGGAAGAGGAGGCGGTGCGGTTGTCTACAAAGGAGTTCTGTCGGACAAACGAGTTGCAGCCATAAAACGTCTTAACCAAGCTAGTAGTAACCAAGGGGAAGCTGAATTTTTAGCAGAGGTAAGTACACTTGGGAGGCTAAATCACATGGATTTGATAGATATATGGGGGTATTGTGCTGAAGGAAAACATAGAATTTTGGTTTATGAGTACATGGAGAATGGATCATTAGCTCAAAATCTACAATCTAGTAAGCTAGATTGGAATAAAAGATTTGAAGTTGCAGTGGGCACCGCCAAAGGACTTGCTTATCTACATGAAGAATGCTTGGAATGGGTTTTGCATTGTGATGTAAAGCCTCATAATATACTACTCGATCATGATTACTTGCCAAAAGTTGCAGATTTTGGCTTATCTAAGTTTTTGGATAGAGACGGAAAAGGTAATTCTGAATTCACAAAGGCAAGAGGGACAAGAGGTTACATGGCTCCAGAATGGTTTTTTGTTAGTCTTCCAATAACCTCAAAGGTAGATGTTTATAGCTATGGAGTCGTGATGCTCGAAATGATAACCGGAAAAAGCCCACAAGGCGGAGATCAAAGTGGTGGATTCGAGAGACCAATGGTTAGATGGGTTCGAGAGAAAGTTGCTGCAACAGGTGATCAAACGAATAACTGGATCGACGAGATTCTAGACTCCACAGTGAATGGAGAATATGACAGGATTCGAATGGAGATTCTGATCAAAGTGGCTTTGCAATGTGCAGATGAAAACAAGGATGCAAGACCCACAATGAGCCAGGTAGTAGATATGCTCCTTCATGGTGATGATGTAGAAATTAAGCTTTAATCCTTTATATATATGCTTCTTTACCATGATAATAAAAAGATCTTAGGGTTTATGTAATCCTCTGTGATCATGGATAGAACTTAGGGTTAATTTATCTGCTCCTTTCTTGTCTTACTCGGTAGATTTTAGTGTTTATGTACTCTATCTGGTGATAATGCATAGATCTACATTAGTTCCCTCAACGTACCATCTTCTGAATACCGACTGTGTCACCAACAGGATAGCAAATTGGTAATTCAAATATTAATAATTCTTGTTAATACATTAGTGCCCTAATCGACATACATCTACCGAGACACTATCTCACGATCCAGTTAACAATTAAGAATCAATCGTTCAGATGAAAAGGTTTCTATATAATAATAATTTTACTAATTACTGACATCATTTCAACAGAAATAATAGCGATTAACGGAATTGTAGATCGATTACTTACATATAACTTGGAATCAATGATCAACATTAGTTGTAATCATAACGTCAATTAGGCTCGATAATCGTGAATTTGTGTTTCCTTCGTGATTTGGAACGAGTTGAACTCCTTCTGGTAGATAACTGAGTTGTGCCCTATGTCCATGATTTAGAACGCCTTCGTGAATTCGTGCCCTCTGTTCCAGTGTATTGATGCCTCTCCATCGCTTCGTTTGATTTTCAAGTTTTAGCCAACAATTGCTGAAAGAAGGTCTCGAACCATTGAATCATGCGAAGCATTGAGGGCCATCGTGAACTATTTTGCTTGAAAAGTCCTTAGTAACGAGATATATCTGTGTGCATGTCGTAGCGGTCCTTAATATGCTGTCACATGATAAAATTTTAACTTTCAGGTTTTATTGATTCCACATGTTACAAGCAAATAGACTTACGTATCATTCTTTTTACTACTCGTGCTTCAGCATGATATATTGAAGGAAAAATGATATATCCTTCTACTTCTTCCTCCTACTTCATCTTCCTACTCACCATAAGATGACATATGGAGTCCACTAATTCTCTTTTCTTACCTCATCCATTGATTTTGACACTTGTATTGATCTTGTGAGTATGAGGATAGGTAGGAGGATAAAGTAGGAGGATATATCATCTCTCATATTGAAATATCTATTTTGTCATATAGAAGAAAATTTTTTTTTGCGTCCGCGCATTACCTACGGCGGGTTTTTAAATAATATTATTTTAACTAAAGCAAATGTTTAAACTATAGAAGTAAATACAATTTTGTACCCGGATAGTTTTCAAGCAACATGATTTTAAATACAATTATCTTCCAAAAAACTTAGTTTAGATGATAAAATTACATAATTTATATACTTCTTGCAACAGTTGTTTAAGATATTTTTTTAAAATTGAAAGGCTCAAAATATTGCTACTTAATTATTGAAGTATATGTTTACAATAAGTTAAATGGTTTTAAAACACGGGGACGGTTCAAACGAGAACTGTTTTTCGTACGAGAACTCCAAGAACAAATTATAGTCGTTGATCAAAAAAATTGAGGATTCAGATTAAGGAGTTGTTAATGGATAACCTTAAAGTAATCAAACTTATCCTTAATTAATTAAGGGTAATTTGGACATTTTCACATTACCCCCACTTTTTTTAAACTAATATATCTCTAAAATGAAAAGGTGTTAAATTATGAAAATTATACCAAATTAACAAGAAAATTATGCTCTTTAATTTGAGACCGATCTAGCTATATTTTTTCAATTTTTTTTGTGTTTGTTGGGTTTTTTTCAGTAGAGGTCGACATGTGCACATGTGCAAATATATGCACGTGTGCATATACACAGATTCACCTAGTTTTTTCAACACAGATGTAGATATGAACATATGCAAATATAGGCACGTGTGCATATGCATTTTTTCATCACAGATGTAGATATGAAAGTGTGCAAATAGACGCACATGTGCATGTGTCGAGGGTTGTGTAAAAAAAACCCAGCAAACGCGAATTTTTTTCCTGAAAAAATATAGCAAGATCGATTTCAAATTAAACAGCATAATTTTCTTGTTAATTTGGTATAATTTTCATAGTTTAACACCTTTCGTTTGATGGATATCTTAGTTTTAAAAAAGTGAGGGTAATGTAAAAATGTTCATACTACCCTTTCCTTTTTAAAATAAATAAAAAAGACAAAAAATTAAATGATTGTTCAGAAATGGTTTTTGCGGTTCTCGTACAAAAACATTTCTCGTTTGAACCGCTCCCTGTATATATATGTATATATAGATAGAGGGAGGGAGGGAGGTTCATGCGAAAAACTTTTATTTTGCAAAAAGTACGAGAAGCGTTTTAGACCATCAGATGAATTATTCAATGGATTAGATTGCTTATGGCAGTTTTGTAATTAGTCTCAAAATTAATGATGATAAATAAATATAAAAATGGGTATAATGGTTGTATTATTTTTAAGAATTAGTCTCAAAAATGGATTAGATTGGTTGTATTATTTTTAAGAATTTAAAGTTGATTGTATACAATAATAATTAAGACAAAGTTAATTGTATTTTCATGCATTTTGCCCTTTTATGTATATATTAGATAGATAATTACTAAGTAATTTTATAATAATTAGTTAACAAAATAATTAAGGCACTAAGTACAACTAAAAATAAGCGCATGTGTTCTAATCATTTATTTAATTTGATAATTTAAGTTTTTTCATTTTTTATAAACCGATTCACACCGTAATAACAAAATGCTAATATATATGAATATAAAAAAAATATAAATAAAAGATTTAATTACATTTTTGTGTTATGTGGTTTGTTAGTTTTTACAGTTTTTGTCCCTAATTTTACATTTTATAGATTTGGTCTTAAAATAAATAAGCCTCTTACAAATGTTGGTCGTTGGACAAACTAAAAATACTAAATTGCCCTAGTCATTAATTTTTATTTATTATTTTCCATTTTCAGTTTGTTTTTAAATGGTTTTACAAAAATACCAAAATTAATAAATAAAAATTTTCAAAATTTCTTTCTCTTTCTCACATCCTTAAAATGATCGGTTACGATGATGATAGTGATGGTGCAGAGAGAGAGAGAGAGAGAGAGAGAGAGAGAGAGAGAGATGGTGGTAGGGGTGAGCATGCGATCCGATAGATAAAAAAACCGACGAACCGGTCTTAACCGGACCGAGACGGTCCAGACCAGGATAGTTGGTCCGGTCCTCGGTCTATGTTTTTTTTATAGATTTCAGGTTTCGGTCAGGTCCGGTTTTGTTTGATGAAGTGTATAAAACAAGCAATAGACCGAAAAATCAACGAACCGGACTGGACTAGTCGGTCCAGTCTTCGGTCCTAGTTTTTTATAGATTTCGGGTTTCGGTCTTTTCGATCCGGTCCGATTTTTAAACCGATCTCACCTCTAGATGGTGGTGGTCAGAGATGGGAAGATCGCCGACAAAGGTGGTGGTGGTGGTAGAAGACGGTGGTTGATGAAGATGAAGAGTAGGAGAGAGAGAGAGAGAGAGTGTGTGTGTGTGTCAAAGGATGTGAGAAAGAGAGAAAATCTGAAACTTTTTAATTTTTATTTTTGCAAATCAATTTAAAAAAGAATTAAAATGGAAATATAAAAAATGAAGGTTAGGAGCAATTTAGTCTTTTTTTAGTTTGACCAAGACAAAAATTGAAAGTTATTGACAAACTACAAAAACTATCAAACCAAAAGAAAGAAAATGTAATTAGCTCTAAATAACATGATAGCATTAATTATTTTTTAAATATTATTAAGAAACCAATGGTTTTTTAAATTTCTAATTAAAGTTTATGATTTTTAAATATTTTTATAGCATTGATAATCTTAAATTTATTGATATTCAATAATTTATGAATTTTAAAAGTTGGTGATAGTTTTATGCATGTAAACATGAAATGGATAATTATTAAGTAATAATTCTAGTTTTCCATACAGAACATAAAAGCTACTAGTAGGTAGGACTCTATGGGTGTGTTTGGCGAAAGAGGCCGATGCTGATTAATTAATAATCCTAAACTCAAGTCATAAGTTACTTTAAAAGGCTTTTATTTTGGAGGTTTATGAGGGATTATGTTTTTAATAATCCCTTCAAGATTTTAACACCCGAACAGGGCTAGAGGGCTGGAGATTATGAAAACTAGAATCTTAAGCCACTATAATCCCAATAAGCCTGTTGCCGAAGACACCATATAAATGCATGTTTATATTTCAGGTTTTATTTGGTAAGTGTAGTTAATAGTAAAGTTGTTTATCATGAGATAAGACTAAAAACATTCACGGACTACAACCAGAAGACTTGTCTCACTTTTTAACATATTCCGAGACAAAAATTATATATATGGATTTATTTGATATATAGACTTAAACTTTCTTAACCATATGTCTATAACATAATCCTGAAAATAGATGGTATAATCTTTAACATCGCTCATCTTTTATTTATGGTAGAAGTCCACATGGTAACAACATTGATACATTGTCTAGTGTCTATAAAACGAGTGAAAGTGAAATAAAATTAAGACACATGTTAAATGAACAATTTCCTATAACATTTTTGAAAATTACTCACAATAAAAATAGAGAAAGTCATAATCATGCAATCAAGAACAGAACCGAGGGAAATATTGTTAATTTATAAAAAAAAGATACTTGATGTATGCTAAATTAATACCTCTCATAAAACACACCACGCAGGTCTTAATCTTCCAACCATCTGCAACAATATTAACCACCGTTAACAAATGATACTGAAGTGCAATAACAATAGACGAAGAAAAAGGCTAATGTAAGGATTCAAAATACAACTCAGAACAAAATTTGGGCATTTACAGGCGTCTCTTAAGACACACCATCTGAAATAGCAACCCTTTCCTCATTGAATGCTACTCCTAATGTATTAAATAAAATTAGATCACCCTCATAATTAAAAAGAAACTCTAAAGGCAAAACATATGAAATAACTATTATTACCTCATTGAAGTTTAGAAACATATGGACTCTGGTTAAATGAGAAACATCGGCCCACATTTAATATAAGGGTGAAAGCCCAAATCACGTATGCCACCTAAGCAAAGCATATAGCTAGACTAATTGGCTTCCATTTTGAAATTGGAATGCAAAGACAGGTGCCAACTCAGCTTGAATAGGTTTTGTTTTAGAGAGTATATAGAGATGAAATATTATAATTTTAAAACAAATAAAACATTTTTTTGAAACAATTCTAAAAACAACCCTGAAAAAAACTCTTAGTCAAACATACCGAACATCTTGTAGGTGATTAAGTAATAACATCAACTTAATAGTAAACTTTAAAATTCAAAGAAAAAAGGTACGTCAAGAAAAAATATATTCTTTAAGTGGTTTATACAAATTAACAAATATACAAAGAATATTATGTCATTATTAATTAACGGCAAATCTATCCCTTTCAATTAATTATGTTGTTGACAATGTTATTAATTTAACGTTTCTTCTTATATATCAAGATCTATATATTTCCATTTTACAAGATATATATAGACTCAGATAATTTTTCAAGAAATTTTATCAGTAAGTGTAGATTTTTAATTATATATATATATAAATATATAATAACACCTTGGCTTAACTAAACTAACAACACTTTAATGATTAATTAGAAGATAGATACATACAAATTAATGCGATAAAGAAATAATGTCAGATATGAAAACACGTTATAAGATACAAATGGGCTAAAATATTAAGAGGTTTAATTTTTACTTGTTACAATAATAATTTATTAATTAACAAAAAAAACCAAGATTTAATAAGATTTAAAGGTGATCTGGTGCTTGGTTGGAGTGATTTGGAGGCAATAATTATGAACATATTTATTTATTTATTTTGATTTTTAGAAATAAAATCTTGAAGCATCATTTTTTAAGGGATCTTCCATTGCAAATCGTGTGGTTTTATGTGAAGAACCCCTCTGGTATTCCATGTGCTCTCAATCTACTGTAGATATTCTCCACTTGCATTTGTCTATTTTGTATTTTTTTTTATAATTAACCTAATTATTTAACTTCTTTTTATCTTAATTAATTAAGACTAAAACACAACACAATCGAACAATATCTAATAATCAACTTAATCCCATTTATTTAATTGTATTACTGTTATTTGTTATGAATTTATATATATATGATCCATATATATTTAATTTGTCAATCTTTCAAAATAATAAATAAATTATAACTCATAGTGTTTTTTTAATTGAATCAATCTTGACCATTCAAGTACACATCGATAATGTACACTTTTTTTTAAACAATTCTAGTGGTTTATTTTGACCATTTTTTCCTCCATTCTTTGAATAAACGTTTTTTGCATTAGAAAAATTTTTTTTGACTGTCTTGAAAAACTCTTAGGGGTGTTTGGTAGAGAGAAAAGAAATTGGGAGAAATGGAAATAGAAATATGAGAGAAATGGGAATGGGAGAAATAGAAATGTGTGGAGAATTGAAATTGATTTCCTTGTTTGGTATCAGGAAAGAAATAAAACAGAGAAATGGTGACTCAAGTTACCGGACGGCAGTTGCGGTGTTGGCCGCCATGCCGGACATCGATGATGATGATTAGAATGCCGGAAATACATCACAACCGGACATCGACAATGATGAGTAGACATTGGTTGTTATTTCTCTCCATTTCTCCACAATTTGAAGAGAAATGAAAATACAAAGGAAGGGGAGAAATGGAAATGAGTGGAGAAACCATTTCTCTTCTCAAAACTATAACAATTTCTCCCAAACAAGAGAAACAAATTCTCCTCATTTCTTTTCTCTCTACCAAACACCCCCTAAGCGAATCACATTTGTTATTATTTAATGGGTAGAAGAATGAAGTAAAAGAATTTAATAAATTCAGTTATCTTTAGGATTTATGGAATTTACTCTAAGATATTATATTAACTTATTGAAAAATACAATTTTGTTCTTTTAAGTAATTTAGTTTATTCGGTTATAAATAAAATCTCCAACTTCCGTTTCTTTATTTGGGCTTATAAGTTGGAAAAAAACATGAAAGTAATTGATAGTTGGTGAGCTAAACTAAAAGTTCGTAAGTAGATTAAATTCTTGAAAGAAAAGTTTTTATGGGATGACGGAAGACTTACTTTTTCAAAAGTTGTCTTTAGTAATCTTCCAATATACTATTTGTTCATTTTAAAGCTCTAGTTTATGTTTTGGATATATTAGAAAGGATACCTATAATAGAGTTCTTGCTTCTAAAAAGATGGCTCGAGAAAATTGTGTTGGATTGGTTGTAATAGTGTTCTTGCTTCTAAAAAGATGGGTCGTCTTGATGTTGTCGTCTACGAGACAAAAACCTAACTCTTCTTGGCAAGTGGTTTTGGAGATTCAAGATTGAAAAAAAAAATCAACATGAAGAAAGGTTAAATTCTCTTTTCATGGAGGTTGTGGTAATCTTCCCTTGCTGTCAAAGCCTGTTGGAAGATTTCATAGGTGCCTAAGAAGATGAATGTTTTGTTAGGAGATTACTTAATAAACAGTTGTCTTTTGGGGTTAAAATCTTTTTATAAAGGAGTGATTTCTTCTCCTCTAATCTGTCCATTTTGTAACACTAGAGTTGAAGATGTTGATAGCCTGTTTGCTATCTGTCCTTCTTCTTCTCACATTGGGAGTTGGTGATTATTATTGAAATAAGTTGGTTTGTACCCTTTTTGGTGAGGTCACTTTCTTCCTTTTTTTACATCTTTTCTTTTTTGGTGAGTTCAACTCTTTCACACAAAAAAATCTCCAAGTGTTTGAAAATATTGATAATTTTCATTTATTGTTTCTTTATCATTAAAAAATAATACTATATAATTCTAATAAATTAACTTTAAAATATGTCTAATTCATTTAATGATTTACACGTATTTCAAATACTTCTTTTTGCTAGTCCTTAACTTTAATTTTTGCATGTGTCATCATCCACGTACATATACACGTATTTTAGACTTATAAATTATTTTTCTTATTAAAAAAACGTAATTATCAACTCAGTAAATGAAAAGAAAAGTTTTATATTCCCTAATTAAATGTTCCTACTTATTCTTCAACTTACTTGATTAAGAAAGGCGTCAAAATTAAGAAATAAAATAATTAAACAGATTTAATGAACTATACACGTTAAGTAAAAAGAGAAAATAGGAGGATTGCGTTTGAATCTTCGCATTCTAATGGTTGGATGTGGAGGTTGCATCCTTCATTTGTCACTAGGTAAATTTAATTGTGTTCGGAGGGATTTCTTGGATCGTCTTCCTACTTTGGTTTCTCTCAGCTACCATGGGATAATCTTGACATCCTTGTTGTGTCCCTTAAGTGGCGGTCAAGATGAGACATTACCTTATTGCTTGGTGGATTACGCGTTCTCGGATTCTGTTTGGAGAAAGGTTCTAGCTTGGTGGGGGATTCCATTCCCATCTATATACAACATCATTAGTAGATCAAAAAACAGTCTTTAAAGACATCATGGTTTTAAAAGTTTTGTAGCTTCTATCTACACAACTATTTGGGAGTTTTGGAGTTGGAGGAATAACTTAATTCATACATCAAATCAAAAAAGGAATAAGGTTCTTGCTCAGGCTGCATTTTCTGCCATATTTAGGCTAGTCTTTTTGTGGGTTTTTAATAGAATACATCGGAATGCTATTAAATAGGAGGTTTGGATTTCAAGCCCTTTATTTTATGGGTGAAATATGGTTTAACTATCAAAGTTTTACTTGCTTTTCGATTTAACCATCAAAGTTTTTTTTAATGGTATAACACCAAAGTTTAATTTAGTTTCTGTTTTAATCCTTAAGTTTTGTTTTTTTATGATTTTACCACTTTTGTTAACCTGAAACTTCTTTATTAGGTAAAATACATAATTCTTTTTATTTTACATTATTGTTTATTCTTGTTCTTCTTTCAACAATCAAAGATAAAGAAAACCAAACACTCAAATCATCATCTTGATTTACATAAACACAAGGCTGGTTTCAAGAACATATGAAAATCGGAGATAACTAAACTTATACAAATCAAGAACAGATGAAGACGAAGTATTGAAGATGAAAGATGGGTAATCTGGAACAAAGATGTGATGATGAAGACGAAGACGAAGATAACATCAAATGACAAAGCCCTAAAATCAGTGGGTAATCTGGAACAAAGATTAACACACGCACACAAAGGATGAATCTATGATAAACAACAATAACAACAACAAAAATCAACAAAAATGTGATGATGAAGATGAAGATAGCAACAAATGAAAAAACCCTAAAATCAATGGGTAATCTAGAATGAAGATTAAACACACAGACACACTTGTACATCTGGAATGAAGATTAAACACGCACACAAAGGATGGATCTCAATATTGTAAAACCCGAAATTTTGTAAATTATAAAATATATACAATGCAAGGTCAATAGAAGAGTTAGTGAAAATTATGTGTTTAAGATATTATCTATATGTATATATATATAGATTAGATGTTGAGTATTTGGATGATTTATATAAATGAATATGGGTGTTAGATGTATATGGGAAAGAAGTGCAAGGACCAAGGGTGTAACTTAGTATATAAATATATATATATATATATATATATATGTGTGTATTGACTTCACTAATGAAGTCAAATAGAAAAAAAAAAGAAGAAGAGAAGAGTTGTCTGGAAAGAAGCATCGAGAAGGAAGAGAGAGAGAGTGGGAAAGCTAGAGTTTCAAGGGAAGAAAGAAAATCAAGGGAAGAACATGAATGTTATGCTTGGGTACAAGCAATTTGATGTTTGATCTTCACCTTTGAACTTGGATTTGAGCAAGAAAGAAAGTAACAAGTGGGTTTTTATGAATCAAGTAAGTTCTAAACTCATTTTGTGTTTGAATTTGAGTAATGGTTGTTGTTTGTAGTGATTCTTTGTTAAAATGGAGGTTTGATTGTGTAAAGGGGTCAAATATTGGGTTGATCCTTGCAAAAGAGTTCTTGATGATGATTGATGATCAAAAGTGATGATATTTGTTGTTATAAAGTTGTTCTAGTCGAGTTTTAAAGTTTTTATTGGTTGATTTTGAGGTTGATGTTAAGAAAATGAAGAAATGGAAACTTGCAGCAAGAAAAGAAGGAAAATGTTGCTGTGCAGGGCACGTCGCGGCGCGACCTGCTTGGTCGTCGCGGCGCGACGCAGCGGGGACGAAGAACTTTGATTTCCAGGGATTTTCTCGCGGCGCGAGCATGAGTGCTTCGCGGCGCGAGGCACCCTGAAATGTCCAAAAACTTGTTTTTGACCCC
>JAUEJL010061917.1:0-18268 GCA_032274825.1 Drosophyllum lusitanicum | reverse complement strand
GTTATTAAAATGGAATATAAGAATTTTATTAACTATATTTAATAGTTACTCAATTTAGTTTATATGAGGGGTAATTTGGTAATTTCAAAACACTTAAAATTTAAGAGTTTAAGCAAAATGCCTAAATGCTTTATAATATAGTATAAATATATATTTTGAGGGTTACAATATCCTCGTACTAGATATATCTATTCAGTCTCCTACTCATAAGATTATCAAAATAAAAAGATGACATAAAGAAATAGAATTATTAGATTCCACATTTAATTACCATTTAGTAAATATGAGGCTGAAATAGAAGATTCAGTAGGAGAAATACGTTTTTTTATATTATTTTACTATTTTAAAATTAATATTTTTAATCCTAAAGTTTATAATTAATTTTTGTGATTATAATTCCTAAAACAAATTTTACGAATCGTTTACTAAAGTTTTTATTTTTTGGTTTTCCTTTATTTTTAGTTAAATATTTGAATTTAGATTATTATATTTAAAAATAAAATTATATTTTAAATAATTAAAATTAGATATATGTAACTCACAGCGCGGAAATTCAACCTTGTTTGATACATTAATAATACAATTATTTTAAGGGAAAATTGCATAAAATGTAATGAACTTTGTCTTAGTTACAATTGTATACAACTAACTTTAAAAATTTAAAAATAAAACAATTAACCTTCATAATCCTCTTATTGTATGCAAACAACTTTTTTATATGTCTGTTGTTTAGTTATCACTGTATACAATAAAAAAAGTTGTTTGCATACAATGTGAGGATTATAAAAGTTGATTGTATTATTTTAAGAAAATAAAGTTAATTGTATATAATGGTAACTAAGACAAAATTCATTATGTTTTAATACAATTTACCCGTTATTTTAAAAATCATAAACCAAAATATCTCCGCGTGTTTATAGCTTAGAAGTAATTAATAATCTGGGATTAAATCATATGTATATTTTTTATAGTTTTTTAGTTTTTCCAATTTTTAAAAACTGAATATTTTTATTCGATATATGTGACTTGTAAATAAAATAAATAATCTAAATTAATTAGTTCATATGCAATAGTTCGAAAGTGTCATTCTAGGGAGGGTTGAATTTGTCAAACGATGCCACCGGGCACACCACCTTTCTCACCGCAAGCATCCCAAAATCAAACTCTGTCAAAGTCTCCAGTCTGTCAAGGTTTTTGGTTTTAATTCAAAAAGTTTACCATTTTTACCGTTTTTTTACTGTTTTATTTCCTATGTAAGATTAATACCTCTCACACTCACACTATACAATTCTCATCAATATTCCGCGTGTCTAGCTTTAGATATTAAAGTTCATGTAAATGGGTGTTATAAAACCTAAAGTTACACATTGATGAGAATTTACGTGTATTGTGTAATCTCGTAAACCAGTTATAACACATATACACACATTACTTTTCTAAAGAACATGATTGTTTCAGATACAAACGACTAATACGAGGATTCATCATAAATTTTAGCTTAAGCAATGAGAGGGTCAGAGGGCATAAGCTATTGGTATAAAGCACTCACTATCTGACGTTAAAGGTCATATAACCTCATATTATATACGACTACTATATATAGAAAGTACCAAATATTGATAGTGTTATGATAACCGATCTATTTTACGTATCTACACATCTATATTAAAGAAATCCCCAAGACGCGTAAGATTCTTTTGAGATGTAACCGATCTATATTTATATTTAAAGCCAAATGCTACCGAAATAGCAGTGACTAATAATAATTACTCTATAGAACTCATACTATCATTAACAAAAGTACTTCATCCTGCACAAAATTTAAGAAATATTTGCAAGCATAACATTTAATAATATGAAATGCGAGAAGTTAGAACATACGTAGATGTATGTTGACGACTTGATGTTAGTACATACATCAAGACAAATATATCCGTTGCTTATTTTTCTTTTAAAGTTATCTTACATTAATCAATATCAATATAATCGTTATTAATTTTTTCTTTAAAGTTATCTTAATTTATTATAATATTTTAAAGTACACCAATATAACTTTCGTTGTGCAATTCTCAAATAGTCGACATACATTTATATGAATTTCAAATTTCAAATTTAGAATACTAACGGCGTTAAATTAACGAGTGGGAAAAAATTCACCATAAAAAGAAATGTTTTGAATGTTTTTACCTTAAAAGGAAAATCATAAATGTTAAGGGACTAGAAAGGTAAAAATTTAATAGTCCAGGTATATTATTATTTATTTATTTATTATTTATTTATTCATGTAATAGAGTAATAGACAACATTTATGAGGAATATTTGAGCGGGAAATTCCTACTATTAAAATGGATCTCTCAACCTGTCCCCCTTCGCCCAAACACATACACTCGTTCTAGGTTTTCTCTGTAGAACGATGAAAGAAAATCGGCAGGAATCGCAATCGGAGTTTGAAGCTGCTCGGACTAGGCTTCGAGAGTGTTGGGAGCTGGCTTCTGTTCTCAATTTCTTGAAGGTAATTTTCGGGATTTCCGATTTTGGTTTCATCACTTTCAAAGTTCCAATTTTCGTGCTTATATTGTTTAGAACGATCTACATTTACGTTGTACATGATATCTCCATGAAAAATTAGCGGTAATACTGTAAACCCTGTATAGATAAATCTCGAATATCTCTAAAAACCTAGAAATTTGTCTTGATCAAAGGCGTAGGGGAATATAGAAAGCAACAGATAAGTCAGGATCATTGAAGTATAACAAAATTTTGATGATTAGAAAGGCAATGGAACATATAAAATATTTACGAGGTTTGATAGGCAACAACGTGTGTTTCTAATGCATCGAGCGTTATGTGCATGTTGTGAGAGTAGGTCTTAGAGGATACATATAGGATAGAATGTGCATAGAAAGAAAAAGAAAAAGGGGGCTCCGGGGGGTGGGGATGGGTATTTAAAGCCTGAAGAACTTTTGGAGATCCATATGAAGCCTGATGAACTTTTGAAGATGGGTTTTTGAAGCCTGTCACAATACCGAACTTTGGAATGATTTTGACATGCAACTAAGTGTGTACATAATGTGTTTAATGAAGTTTACTATGAACTGTAATGACATTACCTAGTGTATAAAGTGCACACGTAATGAGTAGAATACTGATTTGAGAGGTAGATATTTTATCGTTTAAGTTATCGTGTATACATGGTTGTTTTCA
This sequence comes from Drosophyllum lusitanicum, assembly GCA_032274825.1. Taxonomy (NCBI): domain Eukaryota; kingdom Viridiplantae; phylum Streptophyta; class Magnoliopsida; order Caryophyllales; family Drosophyllaceae; genus Drosophyllum; species Drosophyllum lusitanicum. Next base: position 15,064 of record JAUEJL010061917.1, on the reverse strand, counting down.
AATTTCAACGAGTTTAATGCTTAATTAATCTACTTGTGCTTAATATTTGATTATTTGTTGTGCATAAACTGTAATATGATATTTTATACAGGTGTTTGAGCCTATTATAGGTCTGAAAATTTCTGCTGAAGAGCTTGAAACGGCAATTATCCTACCAAACAAGTGTCTTGCGCACATTCACATATCACTTTTAAAGGTCTGTATTACTCACTACATTGTTACTCATTTTGTCATACCTAGTCTTTGTTGTGGATGGGGATTTTTTTTCCCAATGTTGTTTCCCTCTTTGTTATTGATGGTTTAAGTTAGTCTATTAATAGGTTTGAAGCAAGTGTTACGTTTTAAATCTTGAAGCATATAAATTTAATGTTACCTATGAACATGATGAACAATTCATTTGTATGTTTTGCTGATATAATGAGATCATACAACTCAGTCTAAGATGAAATCCCAAAGTAGCTGGTCACTAAATAATACGTAGAGTCAACAATAAATAATGTTCAAAAGTAACTATACGGTAATGTAATCTATTCACAAACAAAGGTTTAGATATTGGACCAGATTATTACTATTCTGTTTAATAAGCTGTAGATATGAACATAGCATGACAAGAGTTCATTAAATCATTATATAATTAGATAACTTGTTGATTGTATGAAAGCATATATTAATGCACATACGAGAGTCGGTATTTATATCAAAAGGAGACATGCTTGTAAAATAACCAATAGCACTTTAGGACCTGGAACATCAAAGCACCTCAACTATGACAGAGTATGCAATAATTGGTTCCTCACATTTGTGAAATGCAAATGAAATTTCTTTTGATTATAATTAATTAATTATTTGTTGAAGGGCTTTTGCTAATATATATTTTTGTTTCTTATCTGGTGATTTCTTTAACTTAATTGTTGATGCACTGTTGTGATCCTCACTGCTTGAGTTTTCGGATTGTGTCTAGAATCACAAATAGCTACTCACGTAAGTAATACGAGCATGTCATGGTTATTACATTTTTTACATTAAGGAATATGTTATCAAAGTGTTCCATATCTATGGATCAGTAAATGAGCTCAATTTCTAATGCAACTTGCGTGGCTTTATGGTATGTATATGTCAACGGAGCCATGGAGGTATGACGTATCAACATCTTAGACAAATCACACAGATGTTGTAGACACTGAATTACATTGAAGTTATAGATTTATATGTTGTTTTGGTTGATGTACGTAGATAAAAAAGCTTCTTATGATACTCAAAGTTTGTTTAATACTATTTTAAGCATTTCATTTCAACGTTTGAAAAAGATAATCCTTTCTGCTTATGCTACATTTATGAATTTCAAGCTTCTTATGGTACCTGTTCTCCCATAATTACGAACAGGGGATTCCGCCTGTAAGTAAAAATCTTAAGGATCCTGATGTTTGGGTTGTGGCACTCTCAAAAAAGCTCACCATGTGGTGGCCTTGGGTATGTTGCTGAATATTTTTAGTAATTACAAACCTATTATTTTAGTTTTTTAGTGAAGTAACAGTGAACTATTATGGCTTCAGGTTGCTGAGGGGGAGTGTCCATTGGCAGCAGCTAAAGGGTATTCTTATTATTATCTTTTTATTTTTTTATCTTCGTTCATGAAAGCTGAACACCTGATGCAGTACTAGTCTAACTAACAAAGTAACAATAATCATCTTTATGCTGCTTTGTGGTTATGCAGGGAGGAGATGGGAAATTACAAAAAGTTAGATCCTACAACTCGTATTGTTATTCTTAAAGCACTCTGCGAGACTCGAGCTGATGTATTATATCCATTCCTTTTTTATCTTTTTCCTTATTGCAGGCCATCAGATTTTTTTATTTCTTCGTGTTGTTCAATGTTCCTGATTTGTTAGGTACATGGGATTTTATAAAGACATCATTTATAGAAACTTCATCCATGAGAATTATCGCTTGAACAGAAGAACATAGTTGAACTGTTATAAATATGATATAGTTACATTAATGCGCTAGTTTTGGAAATGATCTTATATTTCGCAAGGCAAGTTATATTCATCTGTTAATAATGCCATCTTAACTTTCTTATCAAAAAGGAAAAGTTCAAAACCGTTGGTGCTTGCATTTAAAGAAGATATTTTGATGTGAGAAGAAGAACCAAATATGCTAAATTTCATGATTTAGTAAAAAATCCTCATGATTTAGTATAATCTTGTTAGATGTCAGAAATAGAGAATGAACTACATGCTAAATTTCTTCAATTTCTATTTTGTTGATGATATACTTATTTTCTGTTTCTCGTGTTTTCTATCACAGCAACATGATGTGGTTTCATACATCAACGATGCTAAAAATAAAAACGAGATCTCTACTTTCCGGAAAAATAACATCGGGGAAGATGGAAATGGAATTTCATATTGGTAAACATTGGATGCTGCTGTGATATGAAACATGATTGATGTTAATGTCTCATGTTTGTGTCTGGCTTATGGACAGGTTGGATGGCGATGAAACTATTGGTCTTAGATTGTACAAGGAAGTAAAAACTTTCACGAAAAAGGGGACACTAACAACTATCAGTTGTCAATGGCAAACACTTGCTACCGACCGAGACGAGTTCCAGAGAATTGTGGTAGGTTGGATGAGTGATTGGTTCATGTATCATTTGTAGAGGTGGCACTTTGACACGTTCACCTACAATTGGGTTGATATGGGTTGTATTCTATCTCTAACGGGTCATAAAGCTAAATTCAAAATAATTAGCTAAAACGGGACAGGTAAAATGGGTTGAAATTGCCTAATATGTATTTTTACTGTGTAAAACACTAAAACCTCTTGAACTAATTTATAAAAAAAAATAAGTTGTTACAAAAATAACATAAATATATTGTTCCGGACAAACGGTTTTGGGTCAAACGACTCAAACCAACCCATTTTGGCCCAGGTCAAAATAACACAATTTGAATTTTTGACCCGTCAATCAACCTGCTCTACCCTTCTATTTGACATCTATAATATTTTTTGGCATATGAAACCTTCATCTTATGCTTGTTGGTAATGCCAGGAAGAATACAAATCTAGTAAACTGAAACTGGAAGTTGCTGTTAGCGCTACTGTTGAAACTGAAGCCATTCCTCTTCTTGATAAAATTCACAAGGTTTTGTGACTTAAACTGATTTTTTTAAATTTACATACATGTGGGATCATGTGCCTAATGTCAATTCCTGATGTCTCATATAGAAGAAACAAAGAGAATTGCAGAAGAAGAAGAATGATGAGAAGATTATGAATAATTTCTGTAGATCTGGAATCACCCGCTCATGCCGTAATCGTAAACCTATTACTTACACATTCGGTATGAACAGTCTTTTTCTTCTTGTTATGCAATTAATTATTATTGATTAACAATCAAATCACTGATTGAAAATTTAATTGTCTTGTGATTGATGGTAACTTCTGGATGATTATTAAATATTTGAACTGATGTTATTGCAGAATCATGCAATTGAAATTGTATAAGTAAATACTAGAGATGAGGAAAATTTATTATTGAATTACAATGGTAGGAGAGGAGATTCACTAATTAGGTTACTCTGAACACACATTTGGCTTATGAATTTGCTCGTATAGTATAGATTAGTTTTTCACTAACGGTGACATCCTGTGAACCTATGAAAGGATCATGGTATAAAATGTATTAAGTTATCTAGATGATAAATATTAACTAGTATAAAATATCTTTATAGATGAATACACAAGCTGGGAGTAGTTTTCTCTTGAAACTTTAGGTAACCAAAGGCTAGCTAACAGCATCCTAATTCGGTATAATTAAAAGCCTTTGTGTTGATGTGTGTAATTAATAACATTTAGCATCTTAGTTTCTTTATGGGTAGTGATTTCTACACTAAACAAATTACTTTGCACACCACAAACACTGTTGTGTGTTGTACCATCTGTTGTTGACTTGTTGATATTGCATGCGGTGTGTGACATAAAGTATGTGGTGTCCAAATCACCTGCCTTTACGACCCCAAATAGATTTTAAACATTTTTATAACTAATACTAAGCAATTTGTTAGGTTGGCATTGATGAACTAGATGATAAATAATTAAATATGTTGGGATTGATAGATCAGGAGAATAGGATATATCCTCAGAAAATCTTTGCTTAGGAAATATATTGGGTAAAATGGTTACCGTTATGTAGTCATTAACTATGCTGCATTCCTTCTTGCATATATGTTGCTTTGCCATCCATGCTATGGCTTAAATATGGAAAAGAAGTGAAAAAAACACAAGTAATATCATGCGCAATTTGAAGTCTTGTTAATGCGAGATCATTCTGTTACATTAATTTTTGCAGATGAATATGACAAAGCAATTAATGAAGCCATACGAGAAAGCAAGTAAGTTGCATTTCATCACTGGCTTTCTCTAATGCTTTTATCCTTTTTGTCCACCAGCTCACTTGTAATTTACTTGATTTGACTTCCTTTGATAAAACTAAATTTGAAAACCCTATCCTGCATTCATTTTATTTAGATATACTACTACTAGTATTAAAGCAGTACTTTCCACCATGTTTCTATTATAGGAGGATGAAAACCAGAGATGAAGAAAGGAGACCAAAAAAAGAAAATGTAGCAAATGAGGATCCAAAACAAGAAGACAGTGAATCCTCTGATTCTGACTCTGAGAGAAGCAAGCTTGAAACCGAAGATGTTTGTGAGGATTCTGGTCAGGAATCAGATGGAAATGACGAAGATAACGAAGAAAACCCAAACCATAACAGCAGCGAAGATGGGTCAGTTCTAAATTCTCAAATTGAAAACGTCTGAGGCATTATATCACTGAAGTAATATTATTACTATAGCGATCTAATCTTTTTATAAAAATGTAGGAGATTGTATGCATAAAAAATATAGTTAGAGCTACTTTCAATCTGTTTGACCCAATTGACCCGTCCTTTTCTTTCTTTTGATTAGCCTGTTTGAGATGAAACACTAAACAGCTTGACCCATTCTTTTGATCTATGCTTCAGAACTGAGAAAGAAGAATCTGTAGCAAATGAAGAAAGTGGCGAGCCTGCTGAATCTGACACCGACTCTGAGAGTAGCAAGCTTGAAACCGAATATGTTTCTGAAAATGATGACGATAACAAAGAAAACACAAACCACAGCCGCAAAGCAAATGACAACCAAAATTACAAAACAGTGGAAACCAAGAAAATGACTGAAAAAGGTGACCGTTGTATTCAAAAGATCAAAAACTTCGGGACCAAGAAGCGGTTAAAACAAAGGCCTAACCACAATATCGCCCTTGAATCTGCCATTGTTCCTGATTCAGAGGATGAAATCTCTTTAGAAAACAGTGGTAACTAAGAAACATGCTGTTGTACAAAATGGGCGGTATACACAGTTTTAGGTCAAGGGATTTATTTCTTGTTCGAAATAGATACAATTTTTTTTGCGGATAGAATATGGTTTTAGTATTTAATGGATTTTTGTCAAGGAACTCTGTTGGATTGCTCAGGCTGCCAGTTTTGGTCTTCTGTAGTGTTGGGTTTGCCTGCTGAATGGATACAACGGTGGTTTTGTTTTTATCAGGACAATTGTTGTATCTTTCTGAGCTAATGAAATGGTTTCATTTATAGTCATTTGATGTGGAATTTTGTTTTTGTGGAATGGCTTTTTTTCTTCATTTGAACACCCATATGTGATTTCTTTTTTGGATTTATTTAAACAACTTAGTATGAACTTTTTGGTGTTGGACCAATGAAATTGCTTATTTTAGAATAAAATAAATTGTTTCAATAATCAGTAAGAGCACTTGTAGTGGCTCGTCATAAGTCACCATGACAAGCCCATCATCATACGTTCTCTCGTTTTGGTTTTTAAGGTATAACTATTTTTTTCGTTTTTAGTTCCAAAGATTATGAGGATAGTCCTTAATTCTGAAACCTTTTAAACTTTTTGTCCATAAGAAATAAGACAGAAGAATCTAACAGATCTGGTTTATCATTTGTCTAAATGACCATTGTCATGTTACATTGCTTTAATTTTGGTCCCTCTCTTTTATATTATTGCAATTTTAGTCCATTAATTTATTATTATAGTTATTTAAGTAAATATTCATATAGGAGTGTTTAAGATTTGGATGCAATTCGGAAAAACCAAAATTCAAACCAAACCAAATTTAAATAATCTAAATTGAATATTGGTTTGTTTGGTTTTCGAATTGGTTTGGACATGATTAGAAATTACATTGATTTTCAAATGTATAAAAAATTCATCACCGACTTGAAATTCAAATATATTGTTTTATTAGTTGTAATAAAAAAACTTCACCACTTGACTTCGAAATTCGACTAAACTATGATTTACTCTACACGAGTATGTGACACACCAAAGGAGGGAAATTTTAAAAATTAGCTGTAAAAAAAGGGCTGTCCATGTCAAAAATCACGTAAATAAATTGTACTATAAAAAAATTAACGTTGCTTAGATAGATAGGTGTTACATTTTCAATACATTAACTAATAATAAAATTAGAAAAAATGGACACTATATATAGACTTTTTTGCTTTTATATTAATAAATAAATTAGTAAATCTGTTTTGCCTCATGATCTTGCCAAAAAGTGTTTTGTCACTAGCGTTGATGGGAAATAGTTTTCTAGTTATCCCCTTTATAAGACAACTAAAGGCTTTTGTTAAATAGCTACATGATGAGGACGCCCATGTAGCTCTCACATTATAAGAGGGTAAATATGTATTAATTAGACTGAGAGTGTTTGATACATGAAACGTAAGACCATCAACATCCAATTTTTACTTACCTTCTCTAACTCACTGTCACATCAGCATCCACATCATCTCCCATCTCTAAACCACAAACCCCCACATCCAACCCTCTTCGACCCATATCAAATATTAATAAAAAAAAATATATTAATTAAGAGAGAGAAAGAGAGAAGAAAAGGAAAAAAAGGGAACCCGCTACTGGTTGAGGAACCAGCCAGGGCTGGAACCCACCCAGCAGCGATGGTGTGCTGCTCGAGTTGGGGGGCTAGCCAGCTTGGGTTCCTCATCCGATGTGCATGGTCTAAGTAGGGATCTTTTATTTATAGTGAAAGGGTCTTTTTAGAAAGGTATGACCAAATTTCTTCATGGGGATCAATTATGACATTGATGCACATCCTAGACTAACAGGTCATGGTAGGGTTAATGTAGGAAAATGTTGGTGCTAGAAGTGATGAATCTAGGATTCAAGGTTATTGAGGTCTAACGTAGTGAATGTGACAAAATGAATCAGACATAAGGATTGAGTTAATGGTTATAGCAACCATCACTATTGACTACTCCCTCTTTCCTTGGTTTCTTATTTTTTTTCAGCAGATCTGTGGATTTTAAAGTTGATTTAGGGTTATGAGTTTCAAGTCAAGGTGTTTTAACAATTTAAGGTTTGATTTCTGGGTTAATATTGGCAACGTTTGGTGGTTTTAGACGGAGGTGGTTTTTGGTGGGTTTTGACTTGAACGGTGGTGGTTATTGGTGGTTTCGATGACCGTTGGTCGGATATAAACAAAGAACTAGGTCTTCATTTTTGTTTGTCAAGAAATCAAGAATCTTAACAAAGAAACATTAGAATCATCAATGATCTTGTGTTGGTGTGTCTTTTAGGAAGATAATAATAGAGATGAATTGGTTATGAAAAAATTTTAATAAAATAATTTTGTAATTTCTTTGGGAATTATAAATGACAACAAAGACTCGTTTGTTGGTTCCTTTATTATTTAGTAGTTGTTATATAATTGTTTTAATAAATTATAAGAATATGGAAACATCAGGGACCGAAGGAGACATTAATGAAACTTAAGGGATTAAGGGAGTGATTAGGACTTAAAACTCTATTTGGTTTACGTCTCCACTAAACAGACTCATGCAGGTGACTTAGGAGTACTGCTTGGTGAGAAGTGAACTTACTGGATAGTTTGGACTTAAGATAGTTTGATACCGTCTAGACAATATTAATTACTATTTAGGGATTCAAAGTTATGTATCTGTTTTATGGTTAATGACTTTACTTTTGGAGGAACGCATTTATTATGCACATGATATAAAGATTTCCGTTTCTATTAACCGATTAAATATTATAAGTTTTTATAAATAGAGAATTTTAAAAGTCACGATGTTATATGTGGGAAGATGGCGATTGGTGCAGGAGATTTGTCAATTTCAAGAGGTAGACGAATAAAGACGAGAAGATGAAGTTGAAAAAGAGGCGGCCAAAGTGGAGGTTAGTTGTACTATGTTGGTGGTTTTAAGTGGTGGTGGTGGTTCGGTAGGGAGGAGAGAGAGAGAGAGAGAGAGAGATAAAGAGGAAGGGTGAGTGATATGAGAGAGAGTGTGAGATTTTTTGATCTTTAGAATGATTAAAAAGTATTTAAAATTGATTAAAAATAAAAAATAGTATGAAAAGACCTTAATGCCCTCGAGTTAACAGACCTGACTAAAACTTACTGACATAAACTGTTTGAAAGGATCAACCTTGCAACAAAATGGTAGACAAATGAGCAACTTTGCAAGTTAAAGGACTAAACTTGTAATATTGGGATAATTAAAGGACTATTTGTACAATTAACTCTAAATAAATAGCTATATGTGTGTGAGTCTCTCTCTCTCTCTCTCTCTATATATATATATATATATATTACATATACATACTCTTTATAAAGCATTGAAGTATTTTACTTAAAACTCTTTTTACATCCATTTGCTAAATCTCATAATCATGAAATGTGGCAATCTGCCATTATCCTATCCTGATTGAAATCCTTCAGAACCACCCTTTATGGCCAGCATTTAACCTCAATGCATCTGTGCCGGAAGTCTATTTGCAACAGTTCTTCTTAATTTTAAGAAGGAGAAGATTACATTTATACCCGTGTTGAATGTCAAACCAAAAGACAATTCTTTAAGATTTTTAATGCACAAATAAATGAAAATTCAAATTTGCAATATGTATATATGGAATGTGATTTTCTTTCCTTTATAACCCATAATTTGTCACTTTAGCATTAAATGAAAATGCAATTTTGACTTTTTATTTCTTGAATTACAAATTACTTTTTATTTAATTTTAAATTATTTCAAAGAAAATTATGAATGACATTTACTAACTGTAATCAAATTTTAAAGCAACACATATTGATAAAAATTTATTATCTTCATATTTTAAAATGTAATTTTAGTATGGTTTATAGTGCGTCGTATTGCTTTTAAATTAAAGTGTACAAATAATATTATCACATATTAACTTTAAACTTTCATATAACCTAAATGTGATTAATAGTACCTACTAAATTACTTAAAATTTATTGTATCAAAATCTATTACCATTAGCCATCATTTGCAATTTCATTAGCTCGATCATCTATCCTCTTTGTCGTTAGCCACCTTAAAAACTTATTTTAGTAATTCTTTATTCTCAGCCGTCGCATTACACGGGTACCCCACTAGTATACACACACACTACATTATAAACTATACAACACTCTCCGTCCTCTTAAGTTTTAAGAGTTCTTAAAATTCAACCGCCATTAAATCTCCACCCTCTATTTTATTTAGATTAATCTTATTCACCTAATCTTTCAATTTTTAACCAAGTTTTAACTTTCACATTATTTTCTTCTTGGATTAATGATGGGTTTTTAACCAAAAGGTTGTAGTATTTAGGTGGTTTATAGTAGTTTACATTTTTGCAAATGTTTTAATTATTTGGAATAAATTGATATTTAATTTGTGATTAATTTGGAAAGAGTCTAACGAATTTTTCAATATCTATTTATCTTAATTATTATATTTTTCTTGAGGGATATATGTACAGATGAATGTTTCAGGTTATGTTTTATCTGATTGCAACAAACAAATGCCATGATTATAATGGATTGTAATTTCTATTTCTTTAGAAACATACATTTAAACTTTTTTTGTATTAATCTATACTAACATCATATTCTTGACTAACAAGAAAACCGATGTAAGTTTTTAATAGTAAACACTTATTATCTTCAAATTCAACATATAGTGTTAGTATTGTTTGTGATGTCTTGTTTTAGCTTTTAAGTTAAGTGTATACATCATAGTATTATTTGAAGTTAAATATAACACAAATGTAATGAATAATATTACCTAAATTACTTCAAATGTATTGTAACATTGAAAACCATTCACAACTATCATTGCCTTTTCTATCTTCTCTATCGCTAGCAGCCGTAAAAACTCACCATCACAAGTTTTTAGCACCATCGATCTTTAATCGTCACGTCGCATTCCATGAGAACCCCACTTGTGTATATATATAAACATGCATATATATGGGGGAATGTTCACACGAGAACTGTTTTTCGTACAAGAACCAATCTTGATCCTTGATTAAGACAAATCACTCATTAATAGACTCATTAATAAGGGGTATATTAGAAAATTAAGCTAATGTAATATGACTCATATATCTGGACACAATTCACGGTTGGGTAAATATATAAATGACCAAAATATCCCTATTAATGAGTCATTAACGGTATTACAAACAGTTCTCGCAGTTCACATTTGATCTTCATATTTAAACTCGGTTTGCTGTGGTTTACATAGTCTATTTTCATTTTTCAAGCACAAACCGTGAATCAAACCATTACAGACAATTTTACATATTTAAAACCGCCGGCTTGAGATTACACTTCTCAAACCGACCAAACCGGCCACTTAACCTCGGTTTGGACGGTTTGACTGGTGTCGTTAGTTTCATGCTTAACCCTAAATCTAGTAAATAAATTTATGGAAGTAATTTGAAGCCAAAATTATTTTTAATTTTGACTAAATGATAGTCTGAGATTGTATAATAAAATAATTTTTTTTAATTTTGACTAAATAATTAGTTAGAATTATTTAATAAAATTAATAAAATTAATTAATGTTATTATTTTATAAATATGTAGAGATTATTAAGAAATTTAAGATTTTATATTATGGATGACATTTGTCTCTTTTTAGTTTAAATCTTTTAGGGAAAATGATCTAATAATATGGTAGATTATTTTTCTACCTGAGGAATTGATTTATTAAAGGAAAATATATGCTTAATTAACTTGTAACATAATTTTAGTAATGTTATACTTTCTGTGAATGAATTAATTTACAGAAAAAATGATACATATAACTAACATTATCCCTAATTTTAATAACGTTATTTCACATACCACTTAAATAAATGATACAAATTTCGTTTAGTGATTTTAGCTTCATATATTATTTTCATTGTTTATATTAGTAATTAATTTTAAGTGGGTAGCATGTAAGTAGCGAATGATTTTGACTCGGATGTTATTTTAAGTGAGTTGCGGAGTTGCGGACTAACCGTCAACGGCAATTCTCTAACCTTAATTTACCACAGAAATATGGCGACGAACGGTGGGAGTGCCAGGGACGCCGCCGCAGCTCGACGGCGGCGAATCGCCGAGAGAGGAGCGGAGCGTTTAGCTCTCATCACTGGCCGTGCTCAGTCCGTATCATCATCTCCGCCGCCTCCATCTGTAGCTCTGTCGCATCAACCTTCTACAGCACCATGCCCTCCTTCTGTTTCCCCAATCTCTGATGAACTCATTCTCTCTGGTATGTTCTTCTTTGAGTTGTAATTCTTCTTAATTTGCTTCGATGATTAATTTCTCTCGATTTCTGCTCTGTTTGTTTTTTTGAAAGTTTTAATTAAAGATAGTGATTCGATTATAATAGTGTCATGTAAGCTCTCGATTTTGGTTGATATGTGTGCATTTACGAACGTTTTGGCGTTTTTATTGTCTACGCGGTTGTTCATATTCAACACATCTTTTAGATCCCTCGTTCCTGGTGTGTTGATTTTATCCTTTTATTTTGTGATTTCAACTGAGTTCTGTGAGATGAATGAGTTGATTGGTAATGGACATTTGCAGTGCAAAGAAATCAGAAAAGATTATAAAGCCATTCTTGAGGCAATTAAGTTGAAAAACTGTAAGAGATAGAATTGAATCTTATGAGAGGTTGGTGGAGTAATGTTTTGCATATTTATCATTTTCGTTTGTGCATATATAGAATAAATCAAAACCTAACACACACTTTCAATTGAGAGTGTCGATGGCAGAAGCATTCTGACCAAAACTATCCAAGTCATTGTAATTTCAGTTCACCTTTATTGACCTCCAACATCTGTTTCCATCGACACAAAAAGTTACATCATTGTCTATTGCAACATCATTATCCATGTTCATCTGAATAATTAGTATAGTGGTGGTTGTTCATGCATAAAACTGCAGATAACAAAACAGTAGAAATGGGCTTGGGGTGGATCTTCTCTTGATGGGATCTCTCTAAGAAAGAAAAAAGGGTCAGAGAGATTCCAGGGCCAAGCGCTGCTATTCCACCTCGACACTTGAAGTCATCCCATTTGGTTCAGTAGAGGATATAAGCAACAAGAGTTCTTAGGCTTATAAGGCATACCTTAAATGGAGAAGATGATTCTTCTATTTAAAGGTGACGGGTTCGTTCTAAAGGAACTTTTTTCATGCTATTAGTGAGGTTTGAACGTAGTCATGCAACCAATAGGTAAATTGTAGTAAACTCAGTATATGTTAGCTGATTGGATGGCTGCACATACAACTTTGGTTAAGCTAATAATAGGAGTGCTACCATGTAGTCATGGTATATAAAACGCTGATGTGGCTGCAGAGAGGATCGTGGCAACAACTTTTGCCAGAGATTGTTACACCTTCGGTACTGGTTGTCGTTTCCTAATCTTGGAGCTCAGGTTATTTTGGTGATGCAGGTTCATGGGAGCTGTTTTGTTCTGCTTTGAAGGTGAGCTCAGTGTGAGAGGCCTTTGACAATTTTTTTAGATTTAAAGTAAAATGTGGGTCCCTCGATGATAGATGAGTTCTTTGGCCAAATGGTGCATTCTAGCGACTAATGGGACTATGGAGGTTAGGTACCTTCTGAAGATTGGATTTCTTCTGGGGATAAGAATGTAAGATGTCCTCTGGAGATTAGGTGTATTCTGAAAGCCATTATATCTTTGGAGGTTAGGTGTTCTTTAGGGTATTCGGGAGGCTAGTTGCCTTCTGGAAGTTGATTCCTAGGCTCCTTGCTTGAGGTTGTAGGCTGTGTATTGGCCCTCTTTATGTGGGTGTCTTGTGGATTTTTTTAAGGTCACCATTGGTGGTGAACTGGGTACAGGTAAAGGCTTTCTAGAAAACTAGAATAGAGGGAGGTGGGATGGGTTGGGAAACTGGGGATAGGGGTAAATGTTCAATCAAAAGAACATAATTTTTAATTTTTTTTCTACCAAGTAACTAACTTAGTTTGAAAAATGTGCCTTAGGTGGGCGCTTTGAGGTGGTGGTCAGGAGGCGAGGGGCCTCGGTGTAAGGTAGGCGAGGCAATAAGAGGAAGGCGCTTGTAGGCAAGCCCCTAGGCACCGCCTCAGGTGAGGCATTAGACAGTGCTTATACATGTACATTAGCTAATGTTGGGCTTTTGAGTGGGTTTTTTTGGTGGCTTTTATTATTATTGGGATATCTTTGGAGTCAGATATATCCCCTATTTTGGTTATAAGGTCAAAAGTAAAAAACAATCTTGGTCATAAGGTCCCCATATCTAGTAGAGATCTCATAGATGAGATGGAACAAGATATTAGAGTTTCTAGTGATGAGGGAGATGAACGTATGGTTGATTTACTTTCATGTTTGCTTCTGACATTGATACTCATTCTTCCTTTTGGACTACTTTTAGTATGTTTATTGTAATATTTTGGTGTTTTATATTTGAGGTAGTATATGTGATAATTAAGACTTTATAAGTGTTTTGTGAGTATCATGTGCCTCGTGTGCTTGAGGTGAGTGCCATCGCCTAGCGCCTATTGCCTCGGCTTATGGGACCCTTATCGCCTCCGAGCACCATGCGCCTTTTAAAACTCAATTAAGTAAACATATGCAATTGTATTTTGTGACTTGGTTGAAGCTGATGCCCAGAGCCCCAGACTTCATGGAGCTTGGGGAACTTAAAGCCTGTAAGACTATTTATCAAACCTAGAAAAGAGAATTTATTTGAATTATAAAAAGTAAAGTAGGAAAATCTGTCTTCCATATATAATAATATTCGTTTGTAAGGCTTTGAGTCAGAATCATTGTATTTATGTAGGTTTTCTCTTCCATTCGAGTTATCAATGGGATAACCAACTAGCCAATAGAAATTTTAGCTGCATAATCATGGTCATAAAGTGTTTTTAGAGAAACAACGTGAGTCCTATTCCTTTTTTTTGATATAGCATAGTTTCCATTCAATGGTCTTTGCTTCTAACATTGTATCACCAAGTATGTAATGGATATCGTACCATGTTATTTTTGCTCATTATCTGTCTTCCTTGTTGGTATGTCGATTCCTGAGAATGATTATAACTAGCTTAATTGGTCTTTCCACATAACATTATGCCCTTTTTTTTGTTTTTTCAAGACACATATGTCCACATGAATATATGCAAGTGAATGCAAAACTACATATCAGATACATGGGGAGTAAAAGACAAGGCTGGTAGTCAGATCTAAAACATTTGAAACCTATATGTGCTTTCATTTGGACATCTATTAAGCACATGTAGCTATTGTTTGGGACTTAGGGCTGCTGAATGCATATTTTCCAACATCAATTGTTCTCCATTTTACTTTTAGTCTCTTCTTTTTGGAATATAGATGGGAGGCAATTAGATGAAGCTTGTATGTGCTAATGCTATTTTCATACAGTTTGCATTGATGCGACACTTTTGAACTATTTACTCATCTAGGGTCTATTTTATCTCTAACGGGTCAAACTTTTATGAAAATAGAGGAAGTTAGCTATGGAGTCAGATGGATTGAAAGTTTTCAAAAGTGTATATCTTAGTGCATACAACCTGATCTTTTTGATCAATTTGTGCGCCTCTAAGTTTGCATTTTGCCACCTCTAAGTTAGTTAGTTTTTTTTTTTTGGGGGGGGGGGGGGGGTTGCCACC
>JAUEJL010061906.1:0-18268 GCA_032274825.1 Drosophyllum lusitanicum | reverse complement strand
TATTATATTTATATAATATATATATATATATATATATATATATATATATATATATATCACTATTAAGGTTAAAATGGTAATTTGCATCATTCAGATTGTTATTCAGAACCTTTATCAAACAACATGTCACATTCAGAGGCAGATTCATACAGAGTCTTTGAATTATTTAGACCACAGAATCATTCAGTGTTTAATAATTCTGTTTTAATAAACAGCCCCTTAGTCCCATAAACATAGTCCATCATTGTTACCAAAAAAAGAAATACCACCCATCATTGGTTGAAAACAATTTCAACCACCCTTGACCATTTTTAACAGATCAAGCTAACACATCTACATGCTTGAGTTGACTTAGGAAACACTTCCCCAAAAAAAATTGACTTAAAGATAAGTTTGATAATATAACTTTGTTATGAATACAAGAGAAGGGGAAAAAAAAGTAATTTAGAAGTTAAAATAAGTCGCACAGCTAACAAAATGGCCGCAATGCACCACTTGGTATTGAGAATTTCAGACCATGTACACAGAAATAGTTCCTTACCTGTATACATAACTATGAATCATTAAGCAAATCCATTTGTGTTTTTGCCCCTTTCACTGTTCTCATTGTTATGCATATAGAAGTAGGTGGATCAATCAGGTACCCAAATTCTACAGAAAAAATCAATATCTTCCCATTCCAAGCACTCTCTTTCAACAACAAATTTCTATCAGCCATGTATCTTCTATTCTAATGATGTAAATTTAACTTTCTTTTTTGCCATATTTTAATACTGTAAGCCAAATTAAAAGATATCCTACAAATATATTTATCTACGTTCCACAGTTCCACTCACTATATCACCCCTAAAGCCCAAAATGAGAAGCTAGCACCAGACAAGCAACTCCTATTCTATCTAAAACAACGATGAAACTTCAAAGTAATTCAGTAGAGCTCAACACACAGCTTTAAAATGTCAACTATAAACTCTCCCACTTAAACTCCTTCTCACTCTTCTATCCATGTGGGACAGGTTGGTTTTTAGAAAGACAATCCCATCCCTAACCAATAGATAAAAGGATCAAAGCTATGTCAAGGGTGATTTATTGAGGATGACCATTGTTCTTGTCTAGAAAAGGTTTAGGCTTTGCAAATTCTTAGATATGAGTTATAGCAACCAGAAGTCTGCCTAAACAACCACATGGGTTTGACACTACCATGAATGTTGAATTGTAAAGCTTCTAAAAAATCAACTCAAATAAAAAAATAAGACAAAATGAAATCATAAACTTAATATATGCATTGTTCTACCATTGGGTCAATAATCTATTGAAAAGTTAATGATAGAATGAGGATGAAATCTTACCCTGAAACGCATATTACTCTAACCATATCATTTCAAAACCAAACACATCAAGTCTTCAATTCAAACAAACCTCAAAAGTAACATCAATTGAACCACGGGGGCAGTGCAATAAGGTGAAATCAGCGCAACCTCCTGGCCTCCCTCTCTGACTCGAGCAAAGTAAGAATATCACCCTCTCTGACTGGCCCCTTCACGTTTCTCATGATAAATCGGTTCTGGTCATCAAGAAACTTCACTCGCACCTGCGTAACCTGCCCCCTCGATCCAGTTCTGCCCATTACTTTCACCACAACTGCGTGCTTGATCTGGGACTCCATTTTTCAGTAGCTGGGATTCAATTAGCAAAACATGAATGAAACTCGAATGATTGCCAGGGTAGGAGCCAGAAAACTTTTCCAACGGGTTCATAGTTAAAAGTTAGCGACATTCGTAAACAACATCAGTGGGTTCATAAATAAAAGTATACATAAATTATACTAAAACTGCACTAAAAATCAGAAGTCAAAATGATCGAATATAGAATCAATAATCCATCTCTGAAGCAACAATGATCAACAGATTACACAATCCACAAACAACATATCGATGAGGCATTTTTTCGTGAAAGTTAAGGTTTTGGGCTGATAAAAAATAAGAGAGTTCCTGCAATTGAATCAGCAAAACACGATGAACCTCGAATGTCTAAAACTAAACGTCAAAACGATTGAATACAAAATCAACTATCTATCCATGAAGCAACAATGATCGATAGATACACGATCTACAAACAGCATACTGAAATTAGGTTTTAAGTTGATAAATGAAGAGGAAATTCAAAGAAAGATAAAAGTACAAGGAATTTAAGTAACCTGGTCTGATTATAGAGATTGATGAACGTACCACAGGCTGAGATGCGGCTGCTCAGGATGAATTGGGAGATTGGCAAGACGATAAAGCCCTAAAGTATCAGGTTTTGTTTGTCGGGTTTACGCACCTTGACCCAATGCCCGGTTTAACATTTCACAGGTTGGGCACTATAAATAATAAAAAATAGTTAACATAACCAAACTAGTATAATACGAGCGTTTAATTTATTTATTTTTTCTAGAAATTTTACTTGAACAATTTTTTATCCTCTAAGCTTCCGTAACTTCTAATTAGTCATTATTACATGGACTTTTTATATATACGTAGTAAAGAAAATGATATGTTGTTTAAGATCACTTCTTACATGCCACGTGTGACGTCACTCACATAAACTTATTAGAGAATGTAAGAGTGCAAGGAGTGTGAGGGGTTGGGGTGTGTGGTGGCCTGGTGGGGTGACCACTTGGGTGGTAAATGTGGTGCCACACCATGAAGGTGTGGTGGAAGCATGTATGTAGTAACTACCACATGCTAAAAAGCAGTGTGGTTGATTAATGGTGGACCCAAATCAATTTATCACTTTTTTCTTTTTTAATTTTTGATTGATTAGTGAGAATGTAAGTGGGTCCCAGAATTTAATGTGGTGAAAAGTGACTATTAATAAAAAGCTGATGTGCTGAATGTGATGGAGTGTTACCACTCCTTGCACTCTAAGTGTAAACATTTAAATTACTAAAACACCATTTTATTTAATGAGTTTGTGAGTATATGTGATATTACCAACATAGATTATTTTTCTTAAATAATATGCTTATAATAATTGAAATATGTATTAAATACATTATAAAATTTTTCAAACTTAGGTGAAATTAAATATCATAATAAACAATAAAAAGTGTAATAAAATGATATAAATAAAGAAATGTGTAGAAATTAACGTTGTAAC
This sequence comes from Drosophyllum lusitanicum, assembly GCA_032274825.1. NCBI lineage: Eukaryota > Viridiplantae > Streptophyta > Magnoliopsida > Caryophyllales > Drosophyllaceae > Drosophyllum > Drosophyllum lusitanicum. The sequence goes on along the minus strand of JAUEJL010061906.1, from coordinate 15,130 downwards.
ATTCCATGCTAATATTTTCAGTAATAGTAGCGTCTTGCTTTTATTCCTCATTTATTTTTCTATACATAAAATTTTTATTCTGTATCGATAAATGTAAAAAAACTATGGCAATACAGCTAGGGGTGTTCATTTTCGGATATCCGAATTTCGGATATCCGAAATTTTCTGATAGTGCATTTCGCTATCCGATATCCGAAATTTAATACTAAGTTTTTTTACAAAGAGTTTTTCCCGGTTAAGGCTACTTCTGAAAATTAAGTACTAAGATTACATGTATTAAATATTAATTTAATTAGAACTAGAACTACTTTTACAAACTCCATTCAATTCCTTCAAAAGCTAATTTATTTTTTTCAAACTAGAACTACTTTTACGAACTAATTAACTACCATTCATATAATTAGATCATCAACCAAATTATACTATATATACGTACAATCGAATTAATTAATTATCCTTCAACTTGAAGCAATATATATAATATAATTAACGAGGGGAAATTAAGGATAGGAAATCAATCATCTCTAGATGAAGAAAAGCAAAAACAGAGATATAAAAATTTGGACTGAGTATATCTAAAATAAACATATAATAACAAGATCAATCGATTGATGTAGAAACTAGATCATCAAGTATATATGATATCGATATGGAGTTTTGGACATCTAGGGATTTTTTTCATATTATATATTTGTAATTTAAAAAAGTTAAAAAATATATATTTCGGATATCCGAATATCCGAAATTTTGGAAAAATGCTATCCGAATCCGAAAATTCGGATATCCGAATTTTCGGATAATTTCGGATCGGATTTTTCGGGTATTCGGATTTCGGATACGGATACGGATATTTTTGAACACCCCTAGTTATAGCAGCTTACTACATGAGCGTCTATTTTTTATGGCCTCGTTAGTCGTTACCATAAATCAATGTTTTTTAGCAAGGATGGTGAATAAGAATAAAGCCCTTTAAAACAAAAATAATAATAAATAAATAAATAAAATACAAGTGCAAATGGCCCCCACACGTTAAAGTGGGTTAATAATGAAAAGCAAATAGTATCAATAATTTGGAAAATAAGAACATAATCAAAGAGTCATATATATATTTAAAGAAAAATAACATGTGCAGCTAGAAGTATTTACGATAGTTATTTCATATTTATAAACATTTAGATAAGTAAATAATGAAATGATTAACATATTTTGTTGTTTAAAATATCTATGAGTGTAGAAACACCTAAAATATGCGATATTAGAAGCATATATCTTATTCCTTAAATTTAATTCACAAAATTGTTTGAAGGTTTTGCTCCAAAATATTTTGTGAAACACATATGTATGCCTATGAATAGTGATCTGTACATAACAAAATTGATCATACACAACAACTTGATGCGTTATCAACTTGTATCATGTAACATCCCAAAAAACGAGGTATTACGTTGGTACGAAAACACATAAGTCGAACACTTAAACTTAACACATTGGATGTGTTAAAAGAAAAAATATATAACAATGTCTCAAAGAGAACATCACAATCTTAAATATATAAGAAAGTCATAGCCAAACATCCTCTTCCACTTAAACTAAACTTTATTTTTACCCTTTGGAGTTTGACTGTCTTATCTTTGCCTGAGATACATGCTAGGGGTCATCCAATGCCGGTGAGTTCAGGTTTTTCATCATATTAACTTGGCACACCCAAACAAGCAAAATTATACAGCAATGACCGATTTTTATTGTAAATGAAATAAATAGAGGATTAATAAATTAGAATGACAATTGTACAAGAATGGTACCTATATTCGTTAATTATCATTTGGAGGACTAATAATGTTCATTTGGAAAGATGTAGAAGGTATATAAACCGAAATTAGGGCACAAATCCCAACCTAAAACACTATAATCGACTTTTATTGTGTATCACGGTGAAGTGTGTGTTCTTCATTGGATCAAGGGAGAGATTTAATCGGATCACCATTGTCCGTGCGTCAAATTGTTGGTATTCAATCAAGTAATGATCATCTAACTATTTTAATCGGCTTCATACCGATCTTATGCATTTTGGTTGGGAATTAATGGGATATGAATCGGGATTTCACTGTCGTATACATGAAGAAAACTCGAGGACTAAATTTGGGGTTTAAATGAGTAAAACGCAATGAAAACTTAATTAATTGATAGGCTTTCACCTAGATGTTGTTAGGAATTGATAACAATTGGACTTAACTGTTTTGGTTAAGAAATGATTAATATTAGTTTTAATTATATTGGCTATGTTTGGACTAATCGTGAAAGTTCTTTAAGTTCTGGATCGTGAATCTAAGTGGGGTTCAAATCATTAATTGGGTTAATCGAAAACTAAGAGGAGAAGTTAATTGTAAATCGTAATGGGTTGAGTCCCTAAACAGGATTCCCCGATCGTGAATCATCTCGGCACCCAATCGAGGGTTCAGGGTGTGATCCAAGGGGCAATCGTAAATCAGGCCATGAGCCTCAATCGAAAGCTGGTGGTCGGAGCTGAATCGAAAACACACAAAAGTAAATTAAGTAATCGAGTTAACAATTGTAAATCTAGGTGTATACCCCAATCGTAAACCCAAGTGATTAATGGATCGTAAACGGAGTAAACATGAATCGTAAATCAAACTTAAAGAGGATCAAAAATTCAGAATCATAATTTACATGCGACATGGACGAATCATGAATCTGTTTAATAATCGAAAAGCGGGTAATCGTGAACTTCGCTGAGGTCAGAATCATAAATTCCTCAATCGTGAACATAATCGTAAACCATGTGTGGGGATTGGATTGAAAATTGTGAGATTGTGGTGAATCAAAAAGTATTTATTCTAGAGTGACCCCGAGAGTTGGGTTTAGGTACTTGCATAGTAATTAGTGCAGTTAGAGTGTGTGGCTCTCGTTGATGACTAATATTAAGATAAACCTTACTTGTACGTAATTGCAAGTAATATCGTGACTTCCGGATACTTTCACATTTGTTGACTTATATCTGTTTCTGCTGCTATCAGGTAAGTTACACTAACTTGCTCGTTATTCTAGTGTGAGATGTGCTCGTTATTACTATGTGATGTAACTAATGTGTTGATGTTGTGAAGTGAAGGGTTGCATAAATGGAGTGATAACATAAGTCGGACACATAAAAAACGTAAAACCCCTGGGGTGCCTTGGGTAGTCAACTGTGATCCCAAAGAGAGAAATAGTTGCGGTACACAGCTTCGGTATTATGTGATTATCATGGTGATCTTGTTGTTTAGTGTGTATAACATGTACATGCCTAGCATGATGTGCATATGTGTGTGCTCGCTAAGCTTTACGCTTAGTTTTGTTTGTTTGATTCTTTCGGGCCAGGACCGAGGAAAAGCTCAAATACAGTAAAGGCAACTCAGGGTCAAAATATATATGTCCACACCAGTGTTTTCAAATAGTTTTGATAATTTTGTTATCTTTCCATTGAACTTAAACAGTAGTTTTATCATTCAAGTGATGTAATAAAGACGTGTAGTCCAGATGCGGATCTCGTCTTAAATTTTGTGTAATTGAATGATTGTTTTTACTCTGATATTTGTTTGTAAAAAATCTTGTGTGTTACATATACAAATTTTCATTTATATTTAAGAACCGCTATTGTATAATAAATAAAACATGGCATGCAATGATTCATTCATACTACTAAACGAGTCAGTAATCCTCATCATATATGACACTGTATCGGTACATAAACATTTATTAGACATCAAATGTCCACCTTTACATTGAACATTAAAGTTCACATCATACAAACATAAAGTTCTCTTTCCCAGCATGCATGTATAAATATTCGTTTCACGTATGATAGCTAAACATATATAAAAGCATATATAAACTAGCATTCTACTATATTCATGTATCCCAGTTTTGAAAAGTTATGAAGACTCATCTCAAGTTGTGCCGTTAATAAAAACTTGTTCCTTCTAACCGTGGACTCAACCTACAATTTTATAAAATTCCTACTAAGTCACTTCTCTAAGTTGGTTTTATGTGTAGCACTCACCTAATTCTCTTTGTACCATATTCCCCCACATGCATTATCTATTCACTTTCTTTTTGTTATATAATATATTTGTTTTAAACTCATCAATATATATACAGAGAGAGTTACGATTAAATGAGAACATCTTTAAAATGCACGACAGTGAGAACATTTTTGGGGCTTTGATTTCATTGTTCGGTTGTTTAAAAATTGCCACGTTTTTTGATAATTTGTTTGACGATATATCTGATGCATCAATGCATACGAAAGTGTTTGTGATCTGATGCATCAATGTATACAAATCTTTAAATTGTTAATATTATAAAAATAATTTTGATTTTATGATTTAGGATGTAAATTTGACTTTTGGGTAGTTATGGGTGAACATGAACGTAAATGAGAAATGCTAAATTACAAGTTTACTCAGGTTCTCACTTTCGTGCATTTTAAAAGGGTTCTCCCTTGAACCTCACCCTAAATATATATATATATATATATATATATATATATATATATATATGTATGTATGTATGTATGTATGTATATACACTACTATATAATACATTTAACATTCTCTCTCCTTCTTAATTTTAAGAGTTCCTAAAAATCAATCAAGATAAAATCTTGGTTTTTCATCTTATCTAAATTAATCCCATACACTCAATCTTTAACCATAGTTATCAAAATCGTGATCTTGATCGTAGGATCGTACGATCCTACGATCCTACCTACTAAAAACGCGCCGGATCGTACTTAAGATCGCAAATAGGTAGGATCGTACTCAGGATCGTAGTAAGATCGTAGGATCGTTATGCGATCCTACGATCCCACGATCCCACTTTTTTTGTTTTTTTTACATTTTTTAATTATTACTATTATTTTACATTTTTATATTTTACATTTTTTATAACTACTATGATTTTATTTTTATTATATTTAAATTTTTAAGTGATCAACCTTGTGATAAAAACAATTGTTTGCAGTTTTTTACTTTATACACGTCACATTTTTTATTTTTCTTTTGTTATAAGAGATATGTGTTCACGAGAATAAGATTTTTTATAAAATAATAATTAATGTTATGCACAATAAGCTTTAAATTCATTGATTGTGTTTAAGAGTAATATATTAAATGTTATTATGATATGCAAACTAATGAATTATGGTGAGTTGTTATCCATGCACTTAATATTTAAAATTTGGACGATTTGATGCATGTTATTTTAAAATTTAATGTTTCATTCTCTCATAAAAATATTGTATAATTGGTTTTTATAGCATATAAAAAAACTAAAAAAACCTTTAGTGACTTTTGGTAGGATTTTAAGATCCCGATCTCGATCTTACAATCCGATCTTGCAAAGACGAAAACAATCATAGGTAAGATCCCGATCTTGATAACCTTTTTAACCATTTCATTTTCTTTCCTAATTTACTTCAACTTTTTATTCATTTAAAATATAATAATCTCTCATACTAACACACTCGGTCACACAAAGACAATTATCCACCCATATAAATATAATTTTCATAATCTTATTAACTTCTCTTTTCTTATTTCATAAATATAAATCTTTTTTCTTATTTTAACGTCTTTTAAATTTTATTTTTAAAATTAATAAAATAGTTTATACAAATAAAATAAAATTTGAAAAAAACGGACATGTTGCTGTAGAAAACTTTTTCGTGACATTGAATCACGTGAATAAAATATAATTACATTCTTGAAAGCGACATGTTGTAAAACACAAACTATTTTTTACCGCAGCATTGAGTGGGTACGCTACTAGTGTGTGTGTATATATATATATTCACATATATTATTAATAGCAAAATTGATACCAACTACATGTAAAATGATTAGTGCTATTTGTTACTTCCTATACCCTTAAAACTGAAATCATCATTTTTCAAGGAGAAAAAAAAAAATAATAAATAGAGTAAGAGAAGCGTTGTTAATATTAGGCTGGAATACAGACAGGGTGTTTTGGGGTAATGAAAATATTATAACTTCAGTGGGTATTTGCAAGAGAACAATGGTCGGAACTATTCCACGTGCCAAGTGCGTGACGTCTGTTTGTGACAAAGGAAAGGATCAGAAGATGACAATGCGGATGTTTTTTTTATTGTTTATATTCCTAATTCCTAAATATAATAATAAGAAAGCTATTAAAAAGAATTTAGCTAGTAAATAAAGGTATTTTGGTTAATTAATTAATTAATATAGAAATAAATAAATCTTTCTGAGAAATTGTAGATGCTATCGTTAAACTTCAAAATATGCAAAAAGTGACAATTTATTTGACAATCATGAAACATCAAGTGTTTTGCAGGTATGTGCAAACAAAAATGCATGGAATATACAAACAAATGTAAGCCTCGCAGAGCATCTAAAGGACTCTTAATAGATAACGTCCATCACTATTTGATCATTCTTCATGTATATACATATGGTCTTAAGCTTCAAATTAAGATTACAAATCTCATTATAGCAGCCATTAAATAGTACTCAATTATTGTCGTTAAATGTTTGACAACAACAGCCTAGTGGTTAAGGAAATAGACTTAGCACGTGATTTATTTCCAAAATATTCTTCTTCCAAAAGGTTATTTACACCGGACGCACATTTATTTCCTCCAAACTGACCATGAAACTGACTGTTCGGAAGCCCCGAAAGGATGGATTACCCCTTTTATATTTGTTTTTAATCTTAGGTGTGGTTTGTTTTTTAAGACTAAAAATATATAATATATTTTTCAACCATGCCTATATCAAATATTGAAAACTTATGAATTACACGATCAAAATTGAACAATTGAAGAGAACCTTATATAACAACTACGATCGGAAGATAAAATAAAATTTCACATGATTAACCTATGTTTAAACCAAAGCAACAAACCTCAATTGATAAGAACACTACCGCATATACAACATAAAAAAAAGAAAATTGAAGCAATAAACTCTATGGCAAATCCATGTTTCTCTCTCGATTGTACCTTTAATTTATCAGCAATATTCTCAACAACAAATGTGGATAAGGAACAGGGTAATTTCAGATGGGAAGAAGAAAAACATGCTTATTACCTACCTGAGTAAACAATCCTTTGACTGGAGAAGAAAGCATATACAAGAACATAACCAAAATAACCAAAAACAAACTTCAAATCATTTTAGAATGATGAATATAATACATAATTTATGCCTCTAGTAGGGTAGTGAAACTGCAAGTGTAGAAATTGAGGGCGGGTAACGGATCTTTAATTAAACAAAGATCGCTTTTAAATGCGCACACGAAACCACCATGTTTATAAAATATATAATCATCCACTAGGAATCTCAAAACCCAGCACAATGCAGATATATTTGCTCAAATGAAATTACACACTCCAAATGAAAGAAAACCCAGAACTTGAATGTGCAAATAGAATAGTAGAACAACAAAAACAAATCAAGTTATATGAAATGGACTCTCTCAAGTAAGATCATCATCGTCCTCCTCCTCCTTGGCCTTCAGTAACAATTTCACTCTCAACAGCAGAGTTGTCTTCCACTCATCCTATGTAACAAAATTGCCAACCAAATACATTACAAGTTTCAATTATAAGTCACTAATATCACGCTTCTTATGCTAAGATACATACGCGCGCGCACACACATACATACTGATATTTGTTCCAACAGCATTTAGTTCTCTATACCTCTTTTATTTTAGGTTTAGTGGGCAAGCCAGGAAAATATCAAATAAACAACAATTAAATAAAACCGCATTTTCATAGACAACAATAAGGCTAATAGTATATTACCAGCTTGGTCATGCTGTCAAATTCCTTCACAGCATCAGTGAACTTTGCAACGTCTTCTTCATCCATAGCAGCAGCTAAATCCTGCCATCAAGAAAAAAAGTTATAAGAAAAAAAGTCCATAAACCTAAACATGGGCCATGCATTAAGAAGCTCATAAGCTTGAGTCCAAGAACATCAAACTTTAAACAATTTTCATAACATACTGCCAGCAGTTTGTATTCACGTGTTCCTGAAAATGTTGGATCCAGTTCCTGCATAAACAAGCATTTTCAGTAAATACACCTAACCTTGAAGGAAATAACATATAAGATGCTTGCAAAGAGCTAACTTGTGACCTGGTAACGCTCCAATGCATTTGTGATTGCAACAACATCACCTTTACAGAGTTGGCAAATGCCAGCATTAAGTAGATGCCCTCTAACTCCATATTTTAGCAAGTTATTATTCAGAGACTGTCTTGCTATTGCTTCATAAATCTCTATCGCTTTCTGATATCTGGAGACAATTTCGTTATGTTATTAGTCTAAATTTTGTTACGCCATTACTCATAAGACATCAATGATGTATCAGAGGTCAAAATGTCTGTCAGTTGTCAAACTCTTTGAAACAGACAAAAGAGTATTAAATAATATATAAAGATCCCTAGAGATAGAAGGTAGACTTACTGTTCCAGTTGAGCTGAAAATTGTGCAATTTTCTGCTTGCACTGGTTGGCAGAAGTAGTTACTTCTTCACCCTGGAAAAGATCAGCTGCTTTATCATAGTAACTGATAGCCTGCTCCAAATTTTGTTCCTGTTCATATAACTCTGCAATTTCCTGCAGAGTGAAGACATATTACTAGCTACTGAATTATATGTGTGGCATCAAACATGATACGAGTTAAGATACATGAATGCTCTTATTAACTGTAAGGTTTTATTCATATACATCAACCAGCTGTTATACGCCGGGTCTAAACCCTTACAGAAAACACTTGTGAGCAAATATTATAACTTAACCTTCAGTAAATGAATACTTCTTGTTATCTCAACAAAAATCTTCAATTTCAAGGATGCCAATATGTATAGAATTCTAATGCAAGTAGAAGGCCAACTAGACAAGATGAACTTTTCTTTATTGATTGATTGATATTATACACACACACACACATATCTGTGTGTGTATTATGCTGGCTAAACCCAGAATAGAGGCAGTAAATTAAAAAACCATCCCTTGAAAGTTCAGTAATGGATCAAATTAAATGATAAGGTGATGCACATGAAGTGGTTTATGCTTGAAAACTGAAAGGGGCTCAACATGACTCCTTATAGTAATATGATAGCATGACTGCAGACATATGCTGTACCTTGCAATATCTGGCAGACATGCTTAGCCTCCCAATTTCCATGAACAAATTTAATGCTTTCTCTAAGTGAGCTATGCACTCTGTAAACATCCAACAACAAAAGAAAATTATGCCTAAATTGAGCAAGGAGAAACTATAGATCTAAATTCTTAACTTGGTGGGGGAGAAAAGTTAAACAGGGTCAAGAGGATGACAAAACTAGAATAACAGTAAGAAGTTGCATCGCTTATCAGGTCATCATCACCTTCGGATATAATCTTGATGAATACACCAAATATGGGCGATATGGCCATTAATATACCAAGAAACCATACAAAATGGCAACATCGCAAACAATAGGATCCTGCACCAGACTCAATGCCTCTAACCACACAAGTGAGGGGCGACTTCTAAGTCTATGCACAAGGCAAAAAAGCATTCCCCAGAAGAGAAGGTTAACTTTCTTGGTCAATTTAAGTTTATGTCAGTAACCCATTTTATTCTATTATGTATTCTTGTACAAAATTATCTTTGATGGGGGACGAGCAACAGAAGGGGTATGGGTTATCACCCATGCATTTCTTTTGCATAAAATAATTTTGTTTCATTAAGCCAATAAGCCCCACGACACTGTTGAGAGATAAGCAGAGTTTTTATTTGATGCAAAACATTGAGAACAAAACTATATATATATATATATATATATATATATATATAAAATATATGATGATTAACAAACGAAAAAGATTTTGATATGTAACAAACAGACATAACAATCATTTTCGAGTTTCAACGCGAAGAAGATTTTGTTATGAATCAAATTGGCAAACGAAAAAAAATAGATTAATTGACTTTGGATAAGTCGATTGGCTCTCCCACAGTTACTTGGAGGGTAAACCAACACTTGCAATGATATAAAAACCACCAATTAATTTGTGCATGATGAAAATTACAACCCTGATGACCTATTTATTATAAAAAGACGAGAATCCTTTCCTAAAAAAACTGTAATTCCTAATCTTTATCTAAAACAAAACTCTGCTAAATAATAAAAGATATCTAATAATAGTTGAATCAAATTGACTATTTGTCCCTCTGTTAGAGGTGTTCCAGAAATGTCTGCGAACCTTCTCCGACTTTTGAATTGTCGAAGCAGGCCCCACCCTATTTGTTCCATGATCTATGGGTCTACTGTAGTCTTTTCCTACTAGAAACAATTTCCTTACTTAATAGTAAATCTTATTAAAATAGCCGAAGCATATCAGATTTATCAGATAACCATTGCCAACTATGGAAAACAAAATCTCAAAATTACTGATTACAAATAGATTTGTTTGATGGGCAGTAGAACTGTAGAAGAACCACGTTTGCAGGAGCGACTTAAACAGATGCAACAAACAGTTTAGTGCATGCTTACCTTTGGTGTTTGTTTTCTTGTATGAATGAGCTGCATCAGCATAAGCATTAGCAGCTTCATGTTTGCTATCCATCTAGAAACATCAATTTACAATTAAAATGGATTCATAAACTGGTGATATGACGCAAGTGGGACAAGCAAATGGACTACTAACAGCAGCATTAAGCACTTACTTTCAGATGGCACTCAGCCAGCTTGACATATACAGATCCAGCTTGATCCCCTGAAAAATAATGTGTCATGATTAGCATGTAAAGGGCAAATAAGCATGGCATAATGTATGTAGCTCTAATCATTCAGCTTTGATTATTTGAGCTCAGCCAAGCCAAGCCTGAGCTCACTCCGCCGATCACTTGCCAAGGTCAGAAAACTCAAGCTTAGGCTTGGCTTGTCAAAACATTGAACCTTGAGTCCTTGACTTGGCTTGTTTAGGCTAAATTCACATGGAATAAATCAGAACCATTCAAGTAACAACGCAAATGAACCATCTTTTAGAAAATTATCAGAAAAAAAAAGGTCCCAATTGAGTTAAAATCACTTGGTCTGAAAAACAGAGATCGTTCTAAGTGGCTTTGATAAGAATGGCTAATTTAGGTTAATGGAGCTGCCAAGCCGTAATTCCTTAACCATATTAGGCCTGTGCTTGACTTGGTAATACACAGAAAAACAAAGTAAGAGCATTTAGAAGCAAAGAATGAACAGTTGTAGACTCAAGAGTAAACTGTAGAAAATACAAATGATCAACTCAATGTCATTTGCATTAAAAAGAAATCAACAAAACTCCAGCAAACATAAGTAAATGTATATGCATCGCATGCTACTCCAATCAAATAAGCATCAACTTAACTATAAAAAGGTGAACTTGCCCATGGTAAACTAAAAAATAAAGTTCAACTTTCCCACTAGTTCATAGCAAGATAACTACATAAAAAGAGAAAACAAATAAAGCCATAAAGGCCATCAATACGAAAATAAATGCACATCAATAAACGGATTCAAGAACATACAGACTGAGTCAAACCTTACACAAACATAAAAAGTTGGAGTATTGACAAAATTTTATAAAATGAAGATACAACCATGAAAAATTAGATCAGTAAGAAAGAATAATGTAAATGTTTTGAGTATTGATACTAACAAGATTTGGCAAGCTTGTAACAGTTGGCAGCTTTTTCATACAAGTCCCCAGCATCTTCATACTTGGAACCAAAGAAGCCCCAGCCGTTGAGCTTCTTCTCAGCTTTCTTCTCGAACTCCAGACCTTTGCCTATTTGATCAGACATTCTCACTAGGTCTTTTTTTCCCTAGCAAGATGTTTCTCCCACGCTGTGACTTTGCATACAAAGTAATAGTATAAGAAGAGAACTTAAGTTAACAAAGAAAAGAAAAATGCCACAGAGCTAGTACAACTAATTATTAACACAAAGAAAGATCAATAATTCTTATAACAACAAATAAGCACAATGTATATAATTCACCGTCACTTCTTGGAGCAATACTTTCTTCATTAAAAGCAACAAAATATTTTCCACACAGAAATACTTCGATTATTTCAGCAAACTAGAATTATATGTGCCTTTCTGAGTTCAGAAACAAGAGGTGAAATTAAAGATTTAAGAACTTTGTTAGATTCAGTTATGCGGCCAAAATCAACCTTGTATAGGTCAAAAGATTGTGAAAACAGAGAAATGATCACTCCAACATATGAATACAACCTCCCAATCCTATGGAGTTCGTGATAAATAATTATATGGCAAAATTAATATCACCGGGAGGTTGAAATGCCGTCTAGGTGTTAACCAAGTCATGATCATGGGCAATAAACTAGTCATCTAAATGATCCTGCTTTGGCGCACAGCTAGAGTGATTAACTAAACTGCTTTAAATCCTTTATTATTTATTAATCTACACGCATCAGATTTCGTTTTCAGAAACTCAATTAAACACTCTTGTAATATAATTACTAACAACGCATAGCCTTTTAAAGCAACCGATGAAAGCAGTCCAGTAAGCCCTAAAATGAACACAAGAAACTCATCTGGATTTATAATAATCATCATTTACAGCAAACACAATCAGAAATCCTTTGAACAGTTTGAAGTAACCCAATCAAGTTGAGTCGATTGAATTCCGTTTAGACCTAATAATCAAGAAGTGCTTATGAATTGGACATGAAGAAAAAAACTACTAACAAATAATTGCAGAACAAATACGACGACGATTATGATGTTGATGTGCCTATCTCCGTCTTAATTGTTATGTGACGAAGAGAGTAGATTGGAAACACTTGGAAAGTTTGGTCGACTGAATAAAGATTTTGAGTAGAAATGCAGAAAACAGGAGATAGAACATGGTAGTGGTTTTGGGGGGTCTTAACTCTTAAGAAAGAAATTTGATTGTTGAATTTTTCAAGGCAGAATAATGTTTTTTCAAAGAAACACGGTTTTTCGTTTTATTTGGAAAAATCATCAAAATAATCATATTTAAAAAAACTATTATTTTAAGTCTTTTTTTTTTACTAAATTACTAATTATAATATCATATAATTATCAGAAAATGAAAAATTATATGAATAAATTTTGACAAGTGTATTTGCAAAGCAAAGTTGGTGGTTAATGTCCTGTGTTTTTTACTCAATTTTCTTTTTTTCTCAATTTTTTAAAAAGAATCTCAAATAAATTTGTACTCTTTTAAATTGACCCTCAATTTTACAATAATTTGTAAAATAGCTCTAAAGTTTTAAAAAAACTTTGGTTCTATGAAGATAAAATAAAAATACTTTATAAAATATATTTATTTTGAAAAGTAATTGTTTTAAATCTTTTTTGGAAAGATAATTTTATAATAGTTATACAATATATATATAATCCTTTTTCTAGATAAAACCTATTTTTTGTTGTAATTAACTTTTTAACGGCAAACATACACACACATCCTAATTTGTACATATGTTTATAGTGAGACTTGAACCTTTGACCTTGAAGAGGAAGGGGGACACTTTGAAATCACCTTGATACCGCTAAGCTAAATGCCCCTGGTTTTTGTTGTGATTAACTATATCAATTGAAGTAATGATTCGAATAAAATAATAAGAGAAGTTTCCTTTAATTATAGCCCAAAAAAAGAACATTAGTCGTGTATTTGAGTTATTCTCAATCATACATATATTTACAACTAATTATGTATAACTGAATGACATAAATTCATACGAATTTTTCTAATCAATATTAAATTTTGCTTTTATCGCTTTTGTTTCATAAAAAAATTGTAAATCCCGCCGCATCGCCAGTGGCGGACCCAGGATTTCAAATGGGTGGTGGCATCATTGAATAGGTGATAGCACTGCCTTGAAAAAATCGAAATTTCCATTACAAAAAATCGAAATTTACACTACAAGGATAAAATTGGCTGGTGTCCCGTGCCACCACCGGGATACACATGGGTATGCCCCTGCGCATCGCTCTTAAACCTTGTTTGAGACAAGAGCCCGCATAAGGATACAAAAAATTCTCGTCAAAAAATCAAGAAGAATCATCGGCTAGAGTGTATCACATGTCATGTTTTCAAAACCGAATCATACTAGTCACTTAAATTGGTTTAACCGAAAACCAATTTTCAAAAGTCAGTTGAACTATCTATGGTGAACCATCGGTCAAATTGATAAACCAATGGTCAAACATCAGATTTCTCTCTCTCTTTGTCTCTCTTGCATTTTCTTTAAATTGCACTTTTATAGTTCATTTTTATTTTGAGCATATTTTATATTTTTTTAGTTAATATTCAAACTTATTTCATATTTGAATAGTAGGTATTTAAACTTCTTAATTATTTTCAAAGGACAAACTTCTCCAGAATGTATAAAATCTTACCTTTTGATAGTGTATGTATAATACTATAATGTATCCTTCTTTGAAACTTACTATTGAAGTTATCAAAAGTTTAAAACATTATTATTGTATGTATCTGATGACAAGTTGAGGGAGGTTAAATGTAATTTTTTTTTAAATTATGTAAAAAAAAGGGGACAAAGTGTGTGAAAATACAACCACCATGTGGAGCTTTTCCTCCTTGACCTTGTGAAGATTTTTTCCTATAGGCATTGAGGTGCAAATTTTGATATATCGAACCCTAATAACGAACACTACATTGAGATTCAAGAACCTTAATCGAAGTCGTGTTTGTTTGTTTGGCCTGTATTCAAGGTCCCGATTCTTCTTGTTTTTGTTTGGTTTTTTAGGGGGGGTTCATATTCTTCAAGATTTGCATCTAGGTTTTGGTTAATGTTCTTTAAAGATCTGCAATTTTGTTTTTGTTCATTTTCTGGATGTGATGGTGAACATGAATACGAACTTGAATAAAACATTAAAGAACATATAACTATCTTAAATAAAAAATCAAAAACCAAGAAAATAACCAGTAACTTGATATGCAGGTTACCAATTGTATACTGTAACATCCTCAGATTGGACCTAGTCGTGTTCGACTCTGATACGACGAAATATCGAATAAAAGAATTATATTTAATTGATTAAGTTGAAAATAGAA